>SGPL01000245.1:26648-46967 GCA_004802705.1 Bondarzewia mesenterica | reverse complement strand
CGCGGCGCTCCGGCGGTGTGCCGCGTGCGGAGCCGTCGCGGACGCCAAGTAGCCTGTCGGACGCGCTCGGGAAAAGGGTAAAGGTGGGAATGGCTGGAATTGCTGGAATTGCTGGAAATGAATATGAATGGAGGAGGAGGAGGATCGGTGCGCGGTGTACGAATTACGATTGGGGGGGTGTGCGGTATATGTATGTCATCGGGTGGGGATGGATATGTACGCTGGCATGCGCGCATGTGCGGTCGGTCGAGTATGGGTGTGGGCTCCGCCAGTTGAAACGTTGAATATGAATATATGAACGCTTGTAAAGACGGAGCGGGAATGCACGTTTTTTTTTTGTTTCTTTTGGGGCGGTCGCCGATCCGTGGACGACGGGCCCTCTTCCTGCCCTCTTCTTCAAACGGTCCTCCCTCGGTTTCTAATCTAATGAGAGCTGCATGGCATGGAGGGTCTGTGCGCACCCGGACGGGGTCGAAGGGTCCTCTTGAGTCTTGAGTATCAGTAGGTGTCTTGGATCCGAAGGCACCTTGGGATCCGAGCGGGCGTTCAAACGTTCAACGTTCAACGTTCAGATTGTGAGTGAGCCGCGGCCCGTGTCTTCCTTCAAGCTTCAAATTCAATCCTGGCGTACGCAGCGCCAGGTCTATAACACCTTCAAGGTAGACCGTCGCCGGCGCCCCCGCCCCCGCCCCTCCTGAGATCACCGTCACCTGGTGTGTTGCGTGTACCCCCCTCCTTATCGACAGCCTCGGAGCGCCGACTCTGCTTCTCTGCGCTCGCAGCTGCGCACACCGACAGGGCTCGCGACGTCGTCGTCGTGAACAGACGCGATGGTCTCGACCTTGTCGGCCTCGGCGGGCTCATTCAATAGTGGCGTCACCGCGGCGCTGGGTGGTGTCACCGACATCGCAGGTGCATTATCTGGGTCCTGGGAGCCTCGAGGGCGTCACCGGGGCCGTCGATGGTGCGGTGTCACCCAAACCGTGAACGGCGTCGCCGGGAGCGCGAGCGATGTTACCTTGACCTCGCCTTTCGAATCGAGTCTGGCCCGGTGTCGCACGTACTCAATATCATGACGATCCATCGCGCTCGCGATCCTGCTTTTTGTATGCCGCGATTCTGCGCGTCCTCCCCCGAAATCGATATTGGGCTATTATTTAAAAATTAAATATGCGAGGGAGTCAAGACGGGCCCTTCGAGTCTCGTTCCACCTTGCTGTTTGCTGAAAACTTGAATCGACAAAGAAACGGACGACAAATGTCGCAATCTCAAAAAATCGACATCGGCGTCGTCGAGGCGTCAAGAACTTGAGGTCAAGCTCAAGTACGATCATAACTCCCTCATCAAAGGCCCACTCCAGCAACGCAGCCTGGAACATCGAAAAATGCATGGCTTTCCAGAGAGCGGGTGCACTACCAGTCCTCGATCCCGTCCTCGTCCAGCTCTCCACCTCCTGCGTGCACACGCTCGTCCACCGCCTCACCGACGCCCCTCCCCACTATACCATCCGCAACCAACGAGAGATCGTCCTGCTCTCCCTCTTCTGCCAATGTCACGACAGCACCCTTCGTGAACACCATCTCCGAGAACAACGTGTGCTCTCTCGGTGGACGCACAGAAAAAGTGGGCAATTGTGGGCTGGACAGAGTAGCGCAGTCCAGCGCCTTGAGGACGGCGCCCAGTTCAGTGGCTATTGAAATGCGGGACCATCGATCGCCCAGACTCGTGTGACTGTCCTGTGCATACCATTAACAATCGATCAGTCCACGCTGTCGGCGGAGACTCGCTAGAGCCTCTCTCTCTCGAATCCGAAAACTGTGATGGAAGAAATGCAGAACTAGACCCGCACAAGACTACGCACCTCATTCAGCCATACTCTCACCCTCTCAACGGCCTCTCCCGCCTCATTCTCCTTTTTCAGACTTTCAAAAAACTCCGGCTTCCAGAACTTTTGCTTCCGTCGTGGCACCGGGCTCGGGAGCGCGTGGAGGGTAGAGAGCGTCTGCATGTGAAACGAATATGGATTTGTTTGGTACCACTGTAGAAATCCCGATAGTTCGGCACGGTGGGTGAGCAGGTGAGAGAGAAGCAGACGTACACTTTCGCCGCCGTTGGCATCCAACCAGCTCAAACCGTCCACGACCCCATCGCACTGCTCGACCTCATCGCAAAATTGGGTGTAATTTTGGTGAATGTACAGACCAAACAGCGATGCATCGATCGGCGTATCTGCATATAACATCTATCGAATTTATTAGTCGAGATTTAATCACCCCTTTCGCAAGTCGGGCATCACGAAATCCTCCATAATATAGATCTTCAAGTGAAAGAGACGACAGAAAGCAAGACCTTTATAGGAGAACTTACATCGACATCGACCCTACTCGCCCTTCTTTCCTCATCTTTCAGCCAGACTGGCAGTGGCTTCGGGTCTTTGAGAGTTGCATCCATATCTCGCTCGGCTGCCTTATCTTTTGCGGAAGCAGAAGTCGACGGAGGATCGCCCTTGCCTGTACATGACCGAACCTGGGCATGAAAATCTGCATGATGATGGGAAGACAAGATGTGACTGACGCTTATTGTACAGCACTTTGCCCACGAGATGAAATAGAGCCAGAGCGCTCTCTCGTCTCGTCACCGCTTCTAGCGCCATCCTGCACGTCACTCACACAGTAAGCATAATGGTGAAAATTAGAGAACGAGAAGGGAAGCTTGCCCGTTCGCTCCCCTCTTCCTCTTGGTTCCCGTCCCATTCCTAGCACAAGCAAATTCGAGTCCCATGATTGCACTTCGGATATCCCCGTTCGCCCCGCTCACGACTGCCTCCAACAACTTTGAAGACACGTTCACGTTTGCCCTTGCCAGCAGGACTTTCAATGCTGCTGTCAGGAAGGTTTGGGCCACTGGATTGAACCTGTAACAACAGTGAGCGGCGGAAATTGGCCAAAGTCAGAGTTAGAAATCAAAACCGAACAACAACCAGGCAATGAGCAATAAGCAGGAAAATAATGACAACTCACTCAATCTGTGTGATCCAAGCGGCACCCAACCCTGGTGGTATGACCGTTCTGAAATCAACAACTTCTGCCCTGCCCTTACCTTTCCCACCGCCTTCACTCCTCCCGACACTACTCCCAACCCACCTCTCTTCCCCATTCTCTCCTCTCAGACCCGCATCGCTGAGCACTACCACAACAGGCGCGACACCCTCTTGCACGCTCTCGATGTGCACGCGCAGCGCACCGTGAAACCGCTCCCGAATGGCGGGATGAAGAACATTGGGCAGGTCTTCTAGTAGAATGAGCTGGTGATTACCAGTCGCTGTCGTGGCGCTTTGGGAAGCCGATGGCAACGACTGTGATGGAATTGGATTCGCCACAGGGGCAAAAAGGGAACGGTACGACCCCGCACGCGCAAGAAATGCCTCGAATTTATCCATCGCGCTTTCATAGTCATAGTCGCCTGAGCCGTCGTTGTATCAGGATGTGGTCAATGACAAGAGAAATAACAAGCTGACTATATGCGTCATCCCCTCCACCAGGGAATTCTGAACTGGACGGAACATTCGGCGAGTTTCGCCATTCAAGAATTTCAATTCCCAGCTCCCGAGCTAGTACGCGTATGGTCGCAGTTTTGGCGGACCCAGCAGGGCCTGTGAGAACTAGCAGTCTCTACGCCGGCACAGTGAGTGATCGGCATTGCCATTCCAACTAGCAATAGCAACGTACGCGGTACTTCTCGAGCTTTCCACTCCCAACTGATTCAACTAGCCACCTTCTCACATCCTCGACTTTACGCTTGTGCACTGCGAGGTCACCCTAGTTGGCTCAGCAGCCTTTTGAGCCTCCGAGATTAGAACCAAATAGAAAAACTTACCGCATTGCGAGGTTCAAACTGATCTACCCACAGTCTATCGTCTGCTGAATGAATCCGTCCGTATGTTACACCGGTTAGACGACTCATCACGCACCTTGCGACCTGCCGCGGTCTGAACCATCATCTTTCACCTTCGCCGTACCTTTTCCCGCTCTCTCTAGCTTTCCAGATGATATCAACGATCTCCCCGAATACAGAGGCGAAGCGGTTGGTCGATCATGACCGAGATCAAATCTAGGCGGACTCGCGAACTTTGCACGCTCCTTGTTAATGGAATCGCGGCGCGCTAAATGATGAAATCAACGGACAGAATGGAGGGCTTTAAATTTCTTCAATGGTGGAGGTGCGTCTAACTTGAGTTTGTTCTGGCGAGAACGAGCGGTTTGAGGAGGCATTGGCCAAACGCGAAAGGAACAACTTAGGCCACAGTCCCACTGCCGGCAATATAACGCGTTCAGGCACGTGATCAATTGCCAGTAGATCCCTTCGCCAGACAATCGCCAAACCCCAACAGAAAGAATTGACATTAGACGGAAAGTATGATAGCAAAGCAGCAAGAAATCAACATCAAATCCTAGCACCCATTACCATCTATCTCTCGTCAGTGTCATCACTCATCAACCTCAATAACATCATCCTCCATCCGCTCATCCTCTTTCTCCAAGAGTACCAACCCCTCGTCTTCCAACATCCTCTTTTTGCTCGGTGAATAGAGTTTGTCTTCTGGCACCCCATTTGAAATCGCATTAGACATCTTCGCGCGCTTCGCTGCTGGCTGCTGTGAGATTCCGTCGTCATCCTCGGGTGCGGCGCGCTTGAGCGATGCTGGAGGTGGAGTTGATGGCATGGGTGGCTTAGCCTTCTTCACGGGTTCGGGCAGCGGAGAAGGAAGAATGAGGCGGGGACCATCAGCGGGATGATTTGGTCTAGACCCGCACGTTAGGGCATCGACAACAACGTAAAACGTAGTCACTCACGGCAAGACACCAATAGCGATCGTAATCGTTTTTTCAGAATCTGCCTCTTCGATTACCACAGTCAAGAATTTGCCTCTCGTCACGCTTAAACTCCCCAGCGTCTTCCCCAAATTCTCCTCGAAATCTGGATCGCTGAGCAACCTCTTGTCCTCATACGTGCTCACCTCTTGCTCTTCAGCAGCATCGTCCTCATCCAAAGTACCTTTCCCGAGTATCCCGTTCACGATCTCTCCAAGCGTAACACTTGATGGATCACACAAGACCTCCGTGTAGGTATCTCTGCAAATACCACAAAATGGGTTTGGTGGCGAAAGTGTGATCGTACTCAAGGGAACGGCTGGTTTGAACTGAATATGGACGTTGCGCAGCGCGCCGTACGTCTTCCGCAGGAGGTGCATGGCTTGTAGAACAATAAGCCCAGAAATGATGGCGTTTGTCGTTGCAATTGCGGGGATGATGTTACCTGCCATCTCTACGAAACATGAGAGACGATTAGTAGAAGCGAGAAGATTATTTATTGCATCGGGCAAGACTGCACCTTTTACCTCCCACCTGCTTTTCCCTCCAATGCCATATGCCGCAGAGCGCAAGTTTGCAGCCGCGGTGACAAAGTCGAGCGTCTCATTGTCATCTTTATCAAAGGAGATAGTCTCTTCGCCTGCTCTCAAACGCGCAGCGAGACGTTCGGTACTACGAGCGACAGCATCAGCATCAAAATTGTTTCTCCTGTCCGAAGGGTAAGCTGACCTTGTGACAAATAATTCCCAATTATCCCGCAACGACAAAAAGCGCTGATCTTTTAGGCCTTTCGCGCCAGATGTCATGCCGACATCATGCATCTTAGCATTGCCGTTCAAGGGGCTGGCCGAGCCATTCCCGTTCACAGTCGATTCCTGCACGGATGTATCGGCATTCGCAAGCAACTTCGCAGCGCTGGCCACCTGCCCGCGCAGAACAAACTTGTCCTCTTTAATCGCATCAAAGTCAAGAGGCACAGGTTTATCACGGTAGCGCCACATGTCCTCCATTGACAAAAGGTTCAGGATGTCTGAGTAGAAGACCTGCAAAATGATGAAGAGAAACCATCTCAATACCTATCAACAAGTAAAGGAATAGAAGTTGCAAACATACCTTCTGGAAGGCCTGTTTTGCGGCATCCTGCCCTCCGCTAGGCGTTCGCAATGCCGCACGGACGGCTTTGAAAGCTCGTGCCTCTTTGCGAAGAGCCGCAATTTCCTGAGCTGATTCCCCGGTACAGACCTAGTCAGCGAAGAAGAAAAATTTAAACACCGCGACTGACCAAGCTATCTACCAGGTATCTACATATCTATCTACTCCTTGGCCATGCGGCAAAAAGGAAAAAAAGATAAACTCACCATTTTCGCCATTTTTTTCAGCGTCGTCTAACTCACCCGTGGCGTCTTCATCTTCGCCAAACAATTGGCTGAAATTCAGTATCAGCATGCAGACTCATGGCAGTGACGGAAAATGGGTTACGGTTGGTCCGTCTAGGGAAGGGGGTGGGGTAAGATCAAGAAAGGAGGGGGAGGATCACTGACCCCATGAGATAGCTTTTTGCCCAGACGATACAATGTATCGGTTGTGAAGGAGTTGACCGGATAGTGCAAACCGGAAACGTTTTTGGTGTCGGCTTTGGTATACAATCGAAACACTCGGTACGATCCTATATTTCAAGCAGATTCAGAAAAGCATGTATGACAGTGAAAAACGAGCAATTCGTGATGAACTTGTGTTGAATTATATTATCCTCTTTAACACAGACTCAACGTACCTTCAGCAAAGGTTGAACTTGTCCGAGATATCCAGCGGTGCCAGACTCCACAAGAGGAATTCCGCCAGCCATGCACATTTTGTTGACGTGCCTGCGTGCATCTAATACAAGAATAAGATGTTGTTGTCGCAGAAATTAGTTAGTCATTACCTAGGTTGTCTAATGCATTGAGAACAATGTCAAATTGCTTGAACCAATGCAAATCAAATTGCGGGTCCTTAATGTTGCCATGAATGGGGTCGATGTGAACATTGGGGTTGAATTCTGAGGCCGTGCGTGCAGCAACCTTTCAAGGAATATGGTAGATATGCATGGCGATAATTGACAGGAAAGAAAAGGCATTAGGCACACAATAAACTCCAGTAAAGAGTAGCACGTACTACGGCCTTGCTCTGCTTCACATCTTTTTTTTCTGAACAGAAATTGTCGATTCAAATTGGAGAGGTCAATGGTGTCCAGATCTAGCAACGCAATGTGCCCGAAGCCAGCCAGCACAATGTTCTTCACTAAATTTATTCCTTGTCAGCGACGCGTCAAAATTATACACCTTAAAGGAGTGCAATAAACTATCTCAATGACAAACACTTACATAGCTCGCAGCCAATGCCCCCTGCTCCAACAAGCAGGACCTTGATATCCGGCAGGCGGTCATGCAAAGCTGGACCCAAGATAGCCCGTGCATGAGAAGAACGTGATCTAGCAAGCTTTGAAGATGAGAATACCATGTTGCGAGGTTCGATGGGTCGGAAATCTCTGCCACTGCGGTTCGGGTGCTAATGAGGACACAAAACAAGTGAAGGAGAGACGGTAGCCGAAGATGGTTGAAACAGTGCGCGACAAAATGGCGGCTTAGCGAACCTAGACGCGCATGTCACAAAATAATATCAGAGTCACGATGCATGTCACGTATTCCCACTGCAGTGCTAAGTCACGCCGGTAGGCCTTCAGACCGTTCAAAGCCTTTCACTGAGCAACTGAACAGTACGAGCGACGCCAGTGATCAGTTCATTCCCCATCTTGTAAGTAGCAAGTTATGAACCTTGAACAGTACTGTAGAGCATACACTGAGGCTTCTGTGTACTCAGACTAAGCCAGTGCGTACGTACATTTTCTTGCCATACACGTGTCTGAAGCTTGAAGACCGATCAACTCGTCACGTCGTAGCCCGTCGCCGGTTAGCCAAAAGGTAATGTTCATCTCAATTGAACTGAAGCCTGGTCAAGTCTCACTGGGAGACGTACACTTCATGAATTGGTATTGGCTCCGTACCGGAGGTATCCACCAATCAACGCAGCCATTCTCTTGAAGGGGTTGGCCTATACTTAGATTTATGGGAGCAGATATTGTTTTGATCAGATCATCGATCTCTTGAATAACGAGGTTTCATTGCTTCGACATGGCACACCCACCTATCAAGCGCGGTTCGCATTCGCGCATTGCTATCATCGACTTTGCTCCCTTCCTTGATGGCACCATGAAGCAATCTGTCGCGGACATTATGCTGTCCTCCTTCAAGGACGTCGGCTTCGTCTATCTCGTCAATCACGGCCTGCCGAAGTACAAGGTCCAAGGTACTGTCAGTTTCATTGAGGAAGCTACACGCTTTCTTAAGCTTCTCAACCTCTAACGTCCTGATGTTCAGCCATGTTTGACTTGGTACGCAAATCATCTATCACCTTCAATACAAAGGTGTAAAATCTAACATCCTGACATGCTCTAGTCCAAACAATTTTTCGACCTGCCAATGGAGACGAAAAATCTCGCCCCTCACCCTCCATCCGGAAGTCATCACCGTGGTAAGTGAGGCATGCAGAGTATGCTCGGAATCCAGTCCTAGCTGCTGTAGTAACCAAACTGAACTCACCCACCCTCCGCTCCCAATGTTACTCTATTCTTTTTCCTCAGGATACTCTGCCCCAGGCATTGAAAAGGTCGCTCAGCATCTTTACGATAAAGATGAGATTGCTGCCCATCGCGCCAAAGCGCCTGATGTCAAAGAGAGTTTCGAGGTGTGTACCCAGTTGGTCAATGGACTGCGACAGACTGAACATCGATATGCCGACTACTGATGGTCGGCGACCGAGTAGGTCGGCCGCGAAGGAGACCCTATTCAGCCCAATATATGGCTTCCTGACGACGTCCTTCCCGGTTTTAAACAGGCTTGTTTAGATTTCTTCTGGGTCAGTATTCTCAACCATCTCAAATTCAAACGTCATGACCTAAGGCTGACTCTTCCTCGCCTCGTTCCTCTGTCGCAGATATGCGATGAAATCAAATTCAAGATCCTTTCCGCTCTTGCGTTGGGTCTTCAACTCCCGGAGGACTTCTTCAACCAGTTCCATCAGGCGCCGGATAATCAGCTCAGGCTGCTGCATTATCCCAGGTAAGCCCTCCCTTTTATGCTCAGCGATCAGTCGTAATTTCAGAGCTCGGGTTTCGTCATTCTTCCCATCCTCTCATGCTCGGTCTATATTCTACGCACGACATAGCTCCATATTATTCCACACACCTGCACCTAATCATTTCTTTCACAGTGTCTCGGCCTCATCCCTTGCCACAGACACAGTCACTCGCATCGGTGCCCACTCCGATTTTGGCTCGATCACCCTCCTGTTCCAGGACAACATCGGCGGGCTTGAGGTCGAGGACCCAAACGACCCTGGTCAATTCCAGGTAAGGATTGACCACGTCTCCAAGATGCGATTATGCACGCACTGATTCTATTGTCTTCGGTCACCTATTCTCACTTTCGCTGCACAGGCAGCGCCGCCAGTTAAGGATGCTCTTATCGTAAATGCGGGTGATTTACTGATGCGATGTGAGCTAAAATGCTGTCATGTCTTCATTATTTGGTCTTTTTTCAAGCAATCAGTTTTGAATAATTGCTGCCTTCTCTCTTATTGCCATTTACATGCCTTCATGGCTGCAATCACAACCGGCTGTATCTGAACCGTTTTGATACAGGGTCGAACGATATCATTCGAAGCACGGTGCACCGCGTGCGCGCGCCGCCAGGCTTGGTTGCACCGAACGGAATGACTCCAGAGAGATATTCAATCCCGTATGTGAGTCGCATTTGTTTCGTACATCTCTGCACATGCGAGTTGGGCTCACCTGAATTTCATCTACTTTGAACGTCAAATTTTCGCCTTGAATTCTATATTCATCCCTTTCCCCTAATCATGTTCCTCTTACTTCGATGCTCTTCGCCACACCTCTTGGTTGCTTTACGTGCTTCTTCCCTCTCGAAATCCCCCCCCCCCCCAACTACAAACAACTCGTCTTCACGACATGTAGTTCTGTTGCACGGTAAGATCAAACCCGATGTTTCCCTGACTTGATACTCGATTTTTCTACTCATACTCACTCTTTCAATTCACATCCATCGCATGGCACTATCCTCTTGTCATTCCAGGATTTCGATAAAGTTGTGGAATGCCTCCCAGGGACGTATGACGAGCACCGGCCCCAGCGTTACGAACCTATCTCGGTCAGTCATCCGTCATTTTGTCGCTACAGCCTTCTTAAGGCTACGGTTGTTGGCCGGAAAACGGGCATCTTTCATGGTTTGGCATTATCGCTTACTGACGTGACCACATCACAGGCTATGGAGTATATCATGAAGCGTTTGGAGTCCAATTATTGAGTCTGTCAGCGCCCTGCAACTACTCATTGGTGTACAGGGCTGTCCAATCTGAATATGTATCCTTGCATCATGTCTGTAGTTCGATAAGTAAGATTGTATGCAGTTTGATCATGTATGTACTCTACGTGTAGTTCAACATGAAGTAGTGACTATGCTGAGACACATATACATCCTGTGCTGTGAGTGAGACCAGAAGTTTTATGCCTATCAATATTGGGACACGGACTTTCCTGACTGCGATGCGCCTACGTATACGCATGCATTCAAGCGACGCCGCCTGCATGTACGTTCTCGGTCTATATTACTTATCCAAATAGCGGGAGCCCCAAGGCCACTGCAGCGGCGAAGAGCTTATTATAAAAGTAATCAAGTACGACAGCTGATATATAAGTAAGTGTAGGATCCAGATTATAACCCTGGCCATCAAGCCATCATTTTGATCAAAGTTTTCCGGGCAAATAAAAATGCATAGCGGATCGTCATCGGTTTAAAGAAAGCAAGCATAGCATATGGCATCAAGATAGATGGTAAGGCATAAAGCGTAGGTCGTCAATGAAGCACCTCAATGAAGGCTTGACTAGGACGCTTCGAGGTTCTGACTAGAGTCCGATCAGTCGACGACGAGCTGTAGGAGAATAGTGGTGAAGCATGCTGGGACAGAATGGAAGTGGCATAGAAATACTTGATAGTCGGAGACGGATGGGGCGCTGGCTCATCGAGCAATGTGCGAAGAGGCGTAGTGAGGGAGGAGACCGAGTGCGACCTCTCAGATCGAGGACTTTAAGGTGGCGTCGGCGGCGACGATGGGCGTGTGCGATTGGTACGGGGCCACTCACGAGCAGCCGGAACGTAACCGATCAATCGAGCGATCGCCTTCTCGTATAACTCCGGATTCTCCTCCATAGTCGGGAGCTTGGGCAAAGTCTTTCCTCTACGGCTAGCAAGCATTCGTCCAGGTGGCTCCTCTACAGAGCTGGTGCTCGTCCACCGGTATACGGTGGATAGACAATCACACCGAGTCTGATAGGCCCCTCGGGAGAAGTATCGATAATCTGTGTCGTATCTTCCGGTTCGCGAGGCTTGGGTGTCGGTGTCCTTACAACACGATCGACGGTCAGGGCATCGTCGAGATCGTCATCATGGACGCTGTTGAGATTGTCGTCGTCGATGCCATTGAGATCGCCATCGTAGACGTCATCGAGGTCACCATCGTAGGCGCCGTCGAGGTCGTCGTTGTCAAATTCACTTAGCTCAGGCGACGGTTTCCTTGATGACAGCACAGTTTCGGTACTATTATCCACCGGCGATTGAGCGCCGCTGGCTTCGGACGAGCAAAAGCTGGCCGCCGTTTGTTCTCTCCACATGGCGCGATCGTCGATGGCTCGAGTAGCCACACCGGTCTCGACGGGCTCTGGAGAAGATGTAGCCATCCGGGGATCTGATAACGCTGGTAGAACGGCATTGCTCGCTCGTGATCGCAGTTGCATGTCAGGATGGAATTTCCGCTTGTGATGACAGACAGTCGATAGATGGACTGCACTATAATTGCAGCCAGGAGCCGGGCAAGAATACTTCTCACGTGTACTATAGAATACAGGTCAGCTCTTGCAAAATTTCAGCTTGGAGAATCCGACGCACTGTCCACGAATGTGTTGAGCCAGATTGGAATTCTGAAGAGTTCTGAAGTTGCAACCTGGGTAAGTGCAAGAGAACATACTGCAGTAAATCAGGTGGGCGGTGAGATCGATAATAGAGTTAAATTGTAGACACGACTTACTGTGCGTCCGGTTTGTGCAATTGCTTATGGCGATACATGCTGGCTTTGGTGGTCATCGCTCCACATACTTCACATGGAAACTTCGGCAAGTACCCCTACGTTCAGGTTAATCTATGCGAGGGTGAGAAGGTGATAAATTTCAGAAAGATACGGACCTCCCGTTGCTTAACAGGATGAGACATTTCTTCCTAGTGGGAGACGGTTGTTAGCTGGAGATAGCAGATGAAAGTTTATAAGTCAGTGGCTTTTGCCATCCGATGCTTGGAGCCTTGCGCGGAGAAGAAAACAAAAGCATCATGTCAGCATCGTTCCTAGAGCACGAACAAAACAAGGACTCATGCTACCCAAGTAAGTTACGGTCAGCTTCATGCAGCACCTTGTGGGACCTGGTCGATGATCCTAGGTCTCCCTGACTGCCAGGACAATGAGAGCAAATACGATTACATGCTCAGATATCCAGCTCACGAAGGGGTGCACCTCATTTTGGGCAAAGGATCAAAGGATTTGGAGATGCCGTCTGATATGTTAAAGGCTGGCCCTACTGGAGAATTTTTTACTACATAAGCGCTGCCCGCGCGGTCACCGCGGTGCCACCGGACGAAGAGTGCAGGGATGGCGCGCCCAGGCTCGCCATCGTCGGGGTGCATATACAACTCGAAGCATTCGAAATGGAATGTTGAGTGTGGTACAACCTGGTACAACGTTGGCGGAATCAGATTGCCTGTTTGCAGCCAGCTCAGCATGATGTTCGACCAAGGAGATCAACAAGGCATTTCAATTTTGCAAACGCAACCAGCAGTGGTCCAGCACCTGAGTCCGAGATTGTGACGTGGAAGGTAGCAGGCCATTGTAGTAGCACTTGACTAAAGTAAGTAGCTGACTTTGAACAAGTGTAAAAAACAAGGCGTTACTTACTCATAAATGGACGTGTACACATGCTTATGTGGCAGTTTCCGAGCCCTGAGCTTGACCCCGAAGCCGAATCATCCTGTAGTCTCCCTCGCCATCGTCCACCACTCATTTGTTCCTTACTTGTCTGACCTTATATTTTCTATCTTATGTCTGCCATGTGGAGCACGAGCACCCCCGGAAATTGGATGAATGCCAGTCCTCTCGAGATGCTCATCACCCGAGCTACCGCTGCATCTCTCCCAGAGCCGAATTATGCCCTACATCTCGAAGTCGCCGAGTATATCAATCAAAAGAAGGCTAATACGTGCGTGTAGTCCGTATGTCGTGGACATTTGGGTTGCTCAACCAGATTGCAGACCTCGGGAAGCGGCTATGCTCCTCGCGCGCCTCGTCAATCATCGAAATCCCCACATCGCCATTCTTTCTCTCGCCCTTCTCGATACCCTAGCGCAGAACTGTGGATACCCATTCCACCTGCAGATTTCTACCAAAGAATTCCTCAATGAGCTCGTCCGACGCTTTCCCGAGCGACCGCCTCCGTTTCCGGGCCCTGTCATGTCGCGCATCCTTGAATTGATCAATACGTGGAAGGAAGGGATCTGCGCGGAGTCGAGGTGGAAGGAGGATCTTGGGAACATCAGAGACATGCATCGATTGCTGACATTCAAAGGTTATCGCTTTAGAGAGCTACCACGCGCTGCACCATCTGCCGCTGCGACTTCGGTGAGTGTCACCGCAACGATCTCTTTTATAGCCTGATTTAGTGCTCGCGCAGAATTTGAAGTCAGCCGAAGAGCTCGAATCAGAGGACAGAGACGCGCAATCTGCGAAGCTTCAAGAATTAATCCGAAGAGGGACGCCACGGGATCTTGCGGCCGCGCAAGACCTCATGAAGTCTCTCGCCGGTGCCAATCCAGACGCAAAACCAGACTACCGCACGCAGGCCTTGAACGAGCTAAATAAGCTGGAGCAGAAGGTCATCCTCCTGAATGAGATACTCGACAATGTAGATATGGCGAAAGGCGAACAATTCGTGAAGGGGGATGTCTACGATGTGAGTCGGTGTGATTCTATTCGAGAACCCTCTCTCATTTGATTTTACAGCAAGTCGCCTCGATATTGGTCACCTCACGGCCAAAGATACAGAAGTGGATATCCGACGCTGAGTCTGATGATCCACAATCCCTTGGTTGGTCGTACTCGTCTTCATCTCAGCGCATATTATTGATGTCATCTCTGGCAACTCACAATCACTTTGCTGTTTAGATACGTACCTCCAAATAAATGACCAGATCAATACTGTCCTTGAGCGATACGAGGCTTACAAGAAGGGCGACTACGTCACTGCTTCAAATCCCATTCCTTCAGAGCTCGGGCCCGGCAGAAATGACCTGTCGCTTATCGACTTCGACGACTCGCGTCCTTCGGGAATAGCATCAAAAAGTCAGACCGGGGCTCCAGGGACGGTGGCGGACGACTTGGCCAACTTGTTCGGACCCTCGACCAGTACACAAGCATCCGCACCCACACCAGCTCAGCCGCCAAACAAACCGGACTTCAGCTCAATACTCGCAGGATTCAACAAGCCTAATCCTTCCTATTTCTCACCGCCGCACGCCACTATGGCGCCTATATCGCCGCAATTCTCGAACTCGACTAGTCGCCCGGGTTCGGCTCCATCGGGCCAGATCATGTTGCCGGGCACGCCTACGCCGCCGGCTCAGCATCAGGGAATTGGAACGGGAATAGGGATGGGCGGGGTGGGCTCCCCGAGTTACATGAATACAGGTCTCGGCGGCATGGGCGTGATGATGCCTCAGTCATCCAGTCAGGCGGCGCATATTTCTGGCGCGCAGCAGCCTCAGCCTCAGCAAATGCTGGGCGGACAGGCGCAAGCGCAGGGCCAGGTGACGCAGACGCAGGGAAAGGATCCATTCGCGGACCTGGTTGGGCTGTTCTGAAGGATTCTTTTCAGATTGATGGGCGGTCGGTCGTTTCTGTTGGACTATTTGGGTGTTCTTAAGATCAATTGTTGTAAGGTGGTTTGTTCTTGAGCTCGAATCAGGTCAGTTTTGGATTTGGATGTGCTATCAGCGACGTGCTTGTCTTGGAAGTCATTCCACGATCCCCTAGTCAAAGATCAAGTCCGAATTTATATTGGATCAACACGAGTTCTCATCACAGGAGTCGATACCGAAATGTCTGCCATATCCATTGCGGTAGTTGTCTCTTTCCTTGATTCTTCGCATGATCCTGAAGGACACTGCGCTTCTCCACTGCATTCTTCCATACATTTCACATGGCTGACGAGCATGGCTCGAGATTGGCGTCGGGTCCCAGCATTTGTCTGCGGTCACTGATTCAAATTGTGGTGTGCAGTCCTACCTACCCCCACAACCGGCGCCAAGGGTGAGTGCTTATGCATTTTCCTATCATGAATTGGGTTAATACAAGTTTCCCGTCTCAGCGATCTTTATTCTCTTACATCATGGAGGCGGAATCATAAAAGTGTAACTGCTCAACCACTTTTTGCTCTGTTATGCAATTTTCAAATCTCGATATCGGAAAGCGACCCTTAAGGAATGTCACTTGGGCCAATAATCGCTTCGAAATTCTTCGTAAATTGGGTTGGGGGATATTTTCTACCAAATTGCAAGCTCTAAACCGACTGAGGACAAATTAAAGACGGATTCGTCCGGGTTCGTTCTCATCATAGGTAATCTTTCCTGCGATTCTGACATCAAATATCACCCTTTTGAAGATTGTACGGAATTGTTCATAGCCACGATACCGCCGTAGACCGCTGTGTCAAATTAAGCGGTTTAAAATCGACGAATTGAGACCCCCGGCGGACGGCGGACCATCCGTTCAGGCCGTAAACGTTTAAACATACAGTAGATTATAAATTATAAATTTTTTGAAAGGTGAATGGCGGCCAATGGCTATCCGGCGACCTAGTCCCTGATCATGTAATTAAAAGCAGCATAGCCGACGCGCCACGTTCACGGTGCATAGCGGCTGCGTACTGGCTGCGTGGAACGCTTCTTTCACTGGCACGAGTTCCTAGTCCGAATCCTTCAGGACCATGTACTTACCTTCGTCTGCTTGCTGTACACCGCCGCTCATGTACTATTGAGGCTGACTCTGCTCGGAGGAATCGGCGTGTTGCCACACGTGATTGTCTTTCACTTGCACCTTTATCCCCACTGATCGCATTATATCCAAGCTCGCATACAGTTAGCCACCGCACTGCGCAGGCCTTTTTGTCAATTGCCGTTATGGTGAGACGGTATCAATCTGACAGGAGGGACCCCGGGCGCAGTCGAAGACAAGGCTCCACTTGTGGACCCTTGTATTATTCTGGCCGTATTTCATTACAGCATGATCGACCCTCGTTTTCCTATCTTCACCACATCTTCTGACAACGCATCGATAAACAGCGGCTTCATTCCATCATTCAAAGCCTTTCCATCCGACTGTACAGCTTTTGGTCAAAGCGGCTGGCCAGCTTGTGGCAGTGGGAGGGAAGAACGAATGTGGTGTGTCTCACGGTTTGACGAGTCAGTGGCCGGATAAACAGGATCCAGTTTGTGATCGAGCCACCGCGCCTTGTTCGGAGTTCTTGATTGTTTGCTTCCATTTGATCATATGGACGAGGTTGTGTGGCCAGGGTTTCGGGGGATGGATCTTTGGGTATATAAACTCCCCTCACTGCTCGTCCAGTCTCCTCATCACTCTCCTCCACTCCCCCAACTTCTTCACTCGGCCTCAATTGCCTTCTACATCCTCAAGCACTCAAGCACTCGAGTTTCTCAAGACCCGTCGTATCAAAGACTCATTCAGCAAGACGCATCCTCAACATTTTTCAAGATCGTCTACAGGATTTAACTTGGGGATTGCACTCGACACTGGGACCAACTGAAGGTACTGTGGCAACGTTACTGTCTCTATCTGGCCGACATCATCAAGGCACTTCTCGTCAAAATCAAGAAAACTCTAAGCTCTAAGCTTCGAAGCTTGTGTGCTCTGTCTCCTTGTCTCTTCTCTCTTCTGTGTTATTTCCTTATGTCTTTCACTCTCGTAGTACACAACGCCGGGCGGCGACCCGTCGACATGGAGAGCATATTGGAAAACTGGCATGCTCCGTGCTGGCGCAAGTCGTCGTCGGGTGTTCCGCGCAGTCAGGCAGAGGCGATCCCAGCGGGCGGTGAGTGTTCATGGGCGAGGAGGACCAGACCCATGCCCCTAGGAGCGCAAAAACAGAAAAATAATATGGCCCAGGGTTTTAGCCGTTCGCTTGCCTTTAATGGCCAAGGATGGTCTCTGCCTGCCTGCGTGGTTTGTAATAAGGTCTAAAAAAATGCCACCGTGCGATGAATTTGAAAGAGATTCTCGATGGCCATATGCCGACGATGTACGGGTTGTCTTCGTCGTTCTGGTCGCTCGGGGCTGCCTTGCCGGACTTTCGTGCCCAAGACGAGGGCCGTCCTGATGAGTGAGGCAAACATAGTGCACAACAGTCTAAAGACTGTCGAAAGCCGGCCACAGATTTGTTCGACCTCGAGCATCAACGAGGATGTTTCAACAACTGTTACATTCTAAATGGTTTCAAGTTGCGGAGTTCGTGGCCATTGAGTTCTCCATTGTTCTTCATTTGGGTCGAAAGATAATGTCGAGTGAGAGTCTGGAGAACACGATTCAGGAGCAATGACCCATCAGACATGGATATCCTGAGGTACGAAGGTCGAAGGAGCCTTAGTGCCTACAACTTGCCATCTGAGCCTGTCCACCGTTTACTGACGCTCGAAGTCATGCCAAAGCCTTGGGGCCCCGTTCGGACGAATACGGTTACGTCTGATCGTACTATCGTGCAATCAAAAGTGAAAAAGTTTCACTTTGCAGCCTGCAATTTCTGCACTACTTGTTGAGTCGTGACGCGGCGGAAAATAGACAATGCGAGCGATGGGAGCTGTATTTGTTAGGTGATATCCCACCTTTGGAAGTCCCCGTAAGCAGCAGGGTTGGCGCGCAGCGCAAATAAATCGCCCATCCAGAAAGTGGGAGCAGTGCCTAGCGAGGGGTAACAAACTATCGATGGTGATCTGAGAATCAGACTCATTTTCCTCGTCCTCCATGAAAATATATTCATCCAAATCGGCTTATGGAGGCAAGGCCAGGACAAAGCCATAGTTTCCAGAAAAGAGTTGTCTACATCACACGTCCAGTAATGCAAGCCAAACGTCTCGATCTTGTGCAAGTCGAATAATGATCGCAAGGACTGCAAGCTAAGTAGAAAGGTCGTACCGTCATCGTCTTCATAGCGGTACTCGATGTCATCAAGCTAATTGAGATGGAATCCCAAGTGTTTCATAGCATGAACGGATAAATGCTCCGATATAGCAGCGGCAAAAGCTTTCTAGAGCATCGCCCTCGGATTGAAATACCTNCCGAATATTGCGACNTCCTCTGAACGNCTGGAGTAGTTTCTTCCCTTCACGAAGATCTGATTCCAGAAGATGCAAAGTATNAAGCGCGGGAAACAGAGAAAATCGGGAGGCCAGCGGGTCGATNNAATGCAGAATTGAAGGCAGCTGGACATNTCCAAGANAACANGNTTNTNNNANNNNCACANANGCACCATGTGAAATGGTGCAGATTGGGTAATAAGGGAGCAGCACGTTTACAGTCCCTGAGCTCACGAAACNCCATCTCGGTGATATCGCCGTCGTCCTCAACCCACAAGTTCCTGATGCACGATGTATAGAAGTGGGGCCTGGCCCAGCTTTGCGCTGAATATCCTGAGATCGAATTCTCATNGATGTCAGGAACATTAAACGGTTAACNGCNTATGAATNATACCATACCTACGNGCGTGTCCGAGAGCACAAGGCAANTCAAGAGATGTGCAGGCAGGTCCAACACTCGCCACAATGTATTCAGNCCTGCTTCGAGAGATTCCTTCGATGCTCTCGCAAAAGCTGCGGCATCTCGCCGTCCTAAAATGNCCACCNACCAAGTAAGCATCTATCGGATAGCGAATTCGAGGATGCGCTCAGATGGCAAAATGTGGCCNAGGATCTCCAGTTGGATGTCCAACATTCTGAGACAACGATGCATTGTGTCGGACATACTGCAAGATGATTGACTTAACTAGCCTCAGATGAGTCCAATACTGAACCAGCACATAATGGTCACTTACTGTCTTAAGATACCCTCGCGGCAACGTTGAGTTTGGCGAGATTAGNTTATGCGAGTCAGATCTGATCACCGAAACCAAGAAAAAAAAAGAAAGAGACTTCGTTCGTACATTCGTACAANAGACATACAGTGCAACCCNACCATTGAAGTAGAATGATAAATGCCTTAAGCGCGTCAACATTAAATATCACGACCAACACAACAATCAAGCTATCGGCAACGATTTGTCGTGAGCGACTTCCCCAGGAAGAGTAGANGATAGAGGGTGGGGGAGTGAAAGAGGTAAACGAACCTTCGAGGTAATCNGCNGCTTGCAATCTGCGNGGTGCGTCAATTCGTCCATTAAAGAAGACGGCAAAAANTNGTGCAATGATCCATCAGGTTGAGTACAAATAATGAGGCAAGAGNTGACNAGAGTAGGGATAATAATAATAAAACAGGAAGAGAAAATTAACGCACAGTTCGAGAGCGACCTCNGGCTGAATGCGCTCAAAAAAAGTCGGGAATTTCTGCCTTGGGTGGAGCATTTTCATACGTCGTCTTGTACGCCAGNTACTCTACTAGCTTTTCCACCACAACGCCCCTACACACNAAGGATAAAAAAAAGAAGNGCCAANGTGAGCCTACACATCAGTCCGTCCACTGAATTGGCGNGGCGAGAATAGAGAAAGNTGTGGGGTTGGGTTGTTNGTATATATATNTGACTTACCGTTCCTGGAGCTTGCATGTCTGTCGCTTTGCTTCGAAGAAATTGGCTGTCGGGTGAGCGNCGCGTCAATACTAACTGGATACANCNAACATAGCGGTGAANTANGATGTGCGACANACCCTCCTCGCTCAGCATGTTCTTCAGCGTCCCGCTTGCCATAGCAACCTTCCGCTTCACGACGAACGAATATTCGTCCCCNCTCACAATGCGCACCCAGTCTTCCGCTGAGTCTGGTGTTGGGTCNNTCGTCTGCAGAGAATGGTAACAAATGCGTACAAGTCAACAANAAAAATCGAGTTCAGAGANGAACTGNGCACCTTTNTTNTCCATGATCAAGGGTCAAACAAAATGGGTCTAGTGAGATTTGAAGAGGCCGAGTAAAGGCAGAGTTGAAGATGNATCANAAGGNTNCANNTNNGTNNNAGNTCTGNG
>SGPL01000245.1:7906-26281 GCA_004802705.1 Bondarzewia mesenterica | reverse complement strand
GNNTNACNGCNNNACNNCAACCTGCGCTACTTCGACGTGACTATCCAGGGTCCGGACGGGAGTCCTTTCCAGCGTGCGTCTACATCCCTTGTCTTATTTTCTTTCTTTTATCCTTCTTTCTATTACTTTCTATCTTCCTATCCCACATCCCGAGCATCGTATTTTTCGCAAACTATTATTCTTTATTTTATCTCACTTCTATGCGTATGCTCGTGTCTACGTTCTCATCCGCTTAACACCACTCTTCGCAGATGGAGTATTCAAGCTCGAGCTCTTCCTCCCAGAGGAGTACCCGATGGCACCCCCAAAAGTGCGCTTCCTGACAAAGATATACCACCCGAACATTGGTGAGTGGTGTGCGCATGCCGTGTCCTCTTTTCGTTGTTCATTGTCGTGCGTCGGTGGGCGTACATGCGTTTCGTCAGATAAACTTGGCCGCATCTGTTTGGATATCCTCAAAGGTGCGCGCATTTTTCCCTCTTACCGTCTGACCGTAATTTGACGCCAATTGCGATCCTTTGTTTCATCTTCATTCTATATTAATGCACCACCTCGGCCCCTCCTCCCCGGGGCATGCGCACAGACAAATGGTCTCCAGCGCTTCAGATCCGCACAGTTTTGCTCTCGATTCAAGCACTTCTGAGTTCGCCCAACCCGGATGACCCACTTGCGACGGACGTTGCGAAGCACTACAAGGAGGATGAGCAAGACGCGCAGCGCGTCAGTCGAGAATGGACGGAGCAGTACGCGATCGAGTGATCCCTCTTCCTCCCTTTCCATGTCTCTCTTTGGATGATCTGGGGATCCTGATGCTGGGATATGGAGAGCGACGGTGTACGCTGATTGGCTGTTGAGAAGTTAGACGTGCGCGGAAGAGACGCGCACATACAAATTGTAATCTTTCTTTTCTTTCCTTCTCTCTCGCTTGTTGTTGCTGGGCTTCTTGTCATTTCTTTTCAGATGAGTAAGTGAGTACAGAACACGAAGGATTCACACATCAGTAGAGGGGAAGTATCCATATGGTAGTCCATTTGTTGCAAACCTTAGTCAAACTTTATACTCAAGAACTTTAACGACGGTTACTGGCTTGAAATCGACGGTCAATTTTGACGTGATAAATCTACGTTGCCAAAAAATCTCATTGCTGAGCACTGAACAGTATTCGAGATGTGAATCTCGAAATACAATTTCACCCAACTTTGAGGTCTACTGCACAATGTTGCTTTCTGGTCTGCTCTTTTCGCTACTAAATCCGTCTTCCACCAAAGCGCTCGCGCACGTGCTGATCAAGATCTCGTGTTGTCCCTGCGTCGGAGCCTGTCGGAGCTCAGCTCGAGTCGATCATCAACTCTCCTTCCACCATGAGTGCTCCCGTAGTCTGCCAGAGCTCAAGTTGCCCACATGGACACCCACCCTCACGATTGGAATGCCCCACCTGTCACAAGTGAGCGCGTATACTGTGTACTCAATTCGTCCCTTGTATCGCTGATCACCAAACCAGGCTAGGCATTCAGGGATCTTTCTTCTGTGGGCAGGAATGTTTCAAGGCCGGTTGTGAGTTTGACTGCTGTTCATGTATTTCCACCCTGTTGCTTATGTTTATGTCTCCACGCAGGGGTAAGGGACATCCATTTTTTTTCTACCTTTCTCTCATCCGAATATATAGAAAACACACAAACTCATCCACGAGCTGGCCACCCCTCGTCAGCCATTGCTCGACGATCCGTCCATCAATAAAAGTTTGTCATAACCTCTATTTCGGTTCATACTTGCTCAAGAGTAAATTAGATGGCACATTCAACCCTTTTCACGGTTTCAACTTCACCGGAAGCTTACGCCCTGTCTACCCTTTGTCACCTCCTCGAACTGTGCCCGACCATATCGACAAGCCTGATTATGCTGAAAACGGTAGGATCGTGGGTTTTGTCCGTCATGTCAAGATGGTCATGTAAGCCAGTATTGATACTCATTTGTCTATCAGCCATACCTGTTTCCGAAAGCAGACGAGCAGGACAGCCTCCTCGTATTTTGACTCCGGAAGAGCAGGAAAAAATGAGGAAGGTTTGCAAAGTACGTCCGTTCTTTTCGTCGGCCGGAATTGGTCCTTCGTGCAACGCACTGTGCGTTCTCGAGATAATTATCTGCACACGGACGGAGTTTCGCCGTGTTGAATCTCCCCAGCTATTGGGCTCATTGATCTTCCTATCCTCCAGCTTGCCAGAGAAGTCCTCGATATCGCTGCTTCATACGTTCGTCCCGGGATTACCACGGATGATATAGATGCCGTCGTACACCAAGCCTGTATTGAGCGGAACGCATACCCGTCGCCACTGAACTATCGTCACTTCCCCAAATCGGTTTGCACGTAGGTCATCAGTCCCCTTCTATTGGTCCCAAGTTTCCAGATCTTTGTGATCTACCTNAGTTCTGTAAATGAAGCCATCTGCCACGGAATTCCAGATCAACGAAAACTGNTAGAAGGAGACATTCTCAANATCGGTGTGTCTAATTCGATTGGGAGCAGTCGCNCTNGNTCATATCCACTTTCATAGATGTAACTTTGTATTATGACGGTACCTATTTCTTGCTACGGTTCTTTCCGTGCTCTTCTGAGTGTTCTCANCCACAGGATTTCACGGCGACCTTAACGAAACCTATGCCGTGGGAAGAATAGATGACGATTCAAAAAAGCTGATACGCATAGCAAGACAGTGCTTGGACGAAGCCATCATGCTCTGCAAGCCNGGAGCTCTCTTCCGTGACCTTGGAAAAACGATGTAGGACCCCAGTTATATCGATACCTTCTCGGACTCACAGAGGGTCATGCAGTGAACCTATCGCTCGTGCCAATGGGTGTTCCGTCGTGCGAACATACACCGGCCATGGGATCAACGACCTCTTCCATTGTTCACCAACAAATGTACCTCATTATGCCAAGAATAAGGCTATCGGAACCATGAAGCCGGGCATGGTGGGTGGTCCGAATTTCTAATGCACGCTCAGATATTGAACGTTGTTGTATCTTGTCAGACCTTCACAATCGAACCTGTCAGTCTTATCTGCTCGTTAGATGTGCAACTTATCTGATGACTCCACCCTTCACCACAGATGATTAATCTCGGGAGCAACTGGGACGAGGTTCATTGGCCAGATAACTGGACTGCTACGACGGTAGATGGAAAGAAAAGCGCACAGTTTGAAGAGACATTATTGTGAGTCGACTTCCCGTCGTATGGGGTAAAGATGCTAACCTGGATTTTCAGGATCACCGAGACTGGGGTGGAAGTTTTGACTGCCGGAAAACCAAGAGAATTATAGCACTATACTATGTTTTTTGACCAGCGCCTACAGAGCTTTTTTATGCTATTTATTCTTGCTCGTGCGTTTCTCGCTTCTGGTGATTATCGGATGGTCGGGTTGCTTTGTGCATGGCAACGCCACTGCTGCCCGTCACAACTGTGGGAGATCACCTGGCTACCGAGACAATACGACTTGCTCGATCATGTGTTTGATTGGGGTTTTCTTATCTGTGGGTGTCATTGGAAACCAAGGAACCCAGTTGGTGTATGTGGACGACGTGGCGGGGAGAGTGGCGTCACGCTGTTTTTCTGCGCCCTATCACGTTTCTTTCAACCGTGTCTGTGAGCATTTCGAGCGCCTACCGAACAACGAACGAGGACCCTGCTCCTGCTTGCTGATCGGCCTTTGAGTGCCCATTCACGCCTCTGTACTATCACAATCACAGCATGTCTTCCGACGCTTCTGCCTCGACAGAGCCCTACTTGTTCGTCGAGAAGTGCGGCTCCTCGAGGGGTACGCCGATCTACGTAATCACGAAATATACCCCGTTAGTGATTTCCCCACACTCACGCCCACGTTCGCTCTCTGAATGGGACTTTTAGCGCGTCGGGAGGCTACTCCGCGACCACGGTAAGCCCTCGCCATTGTCCTCCACACACCCTCGAAATATCGGTCAGCCCCGATTGACGGATTCGACGGGTGGCCGTCGCGGCAGCGCGAAATCCGGTGCATGGATCTGGGAGGAGAGGCCCTCGGGAATTACAAGGCTCAGCAGGGCGGCTGCACGCAAATTCAGGTGCGTCCGTCAAGAATCCGCGTTCCCAGCGTGAGAATCGGTGACGAGAGAGATTATAATCGCCAGTTCTTCAACGAACACAGCGATTTACGGTGCGTGCGCCATGCGCCTTTATTTCTCTGGAATGTTGAAGATCTTATCTGAACCGTTGGATTATGTTTTTACTTCCGCTTCCGATCTCTGATCGGCAGGTGCACGGCGTGCGGGATGGACTTTTCCAAATTCTATCTCAGGCAGAATTTGTTCATTGAAGTTCGCGGTCTCCCCGCATAGTATACCCGCAGTTGTGTATCATCAATATCTCTTGCGATCAGCTTTTTCTTCTCCGAATGCAGACAAGATTAACATGCGATAAATCAACCCCGCTTCGACTAGTATGTATTGGTACAGTGCCACGACTTGCTCTAACAAGTATTGGGTCGATCTGAGTCATAAGGCAAAAAAACTTCACAAACAGCGAGTCCGTTCAGTCCTCGTGTGTACGCCCCTGTTTCGTCTCTCGGATCTCCTCGTTGATGTGGTCCGTACACTCCCTGAATCTCTCGTCCGGGTCTAATGCCGCAATTCGCTCAACCGCAACACTGTCTGATAGACTTGGCTTCCTACCGCGATGCGTTTGCCGGTGGTGCAAACCCTCATATTCTGTTGGAGACTCTCCTTGACCAACCGGGTGTGTCTGGTTGTCAGGGAGTGGCTGGACCGCCAACTGAGGGGAGCGCATTGCCTTGCCTTGTCCCGACTGCTGCGTTGCGGTCATTCTGAACTTCTGGAGATCGGCATAGGAGCTATGGTGGCTGCGCGATCGATGACGGTTGGGTGTAAGATAGCCCTCTCCAGGTAGGATGCCGAGGACGTTATCGTAGTCCCCTGTATCTTCGTCATCGGAGACGTCGGGAGTGGGTGCGCGGCTAATGTCCTGGCTGTACGTGCCGCCTGCCCATGCGCTAGTCCCGCGCTTTGCGCTGCGGCTCCAGCCGAACAGGCGTTCGTCCAGCCATGTCTTGAACAGCATGAGGGAGACGCACACACTGAGAAATTCAAGTTCCGCACTCACCATGGGATGCACGAGCAGGTTACCTTGTGCATCAACAGCACCCACACCACTCTTTCTGCGCCAGAGTCCTGGTGTACCGCTCGATGGAGGGACGCTTGCAGAAGGAACGAGGATCCTCCACTGACATGAGACATGGATTAGAAAGGTAATGCCAGAGACAAATACAGATTTGAGAGCACCTTGTCGAAATCTTCGTATATCTTCGGACCAAATTCATTAATAACTTCCACTAGCTCGTTTGATAGCCCCTGTCTCATCTGTTTCAGGCGGGTCAGATATCGTTGCTGACCAGGGATGAGCGCCACGACAAGAGGCCTCAATGATCTGCAAACAGCCAATCAACAATCTTTCGGTACGAATTAAGTGAACACTGACTTTAAGACATCCATTCCCGCCTCTCCGAACTTCAGCGCAGCAAAGCCGATGAATGGTAATGCCATAATGACCAGGAAAGGCGTCCAAATTCTCCACGTGAGTGAGGCGTTTGCCTTTATCGCGACAATCGTAGCAACAAATGCGTAGAATCCATACAGCACAGGTGCGACGCCGAGAGAAATTAATACTTTCCATGTAGCAAGGACATCCCGACCGGCAACTTTCACAACGGATGCAGCGAGCGCCTCTGGAAAATCATGAGCGGACGCACAGCAGGTGTAGTCTCAAACCCTACCTTTGGCTTTCTTTCGTGACACGATAGATGCGACCAGGAAAATCGGACCATTCAATATGACACCAGGGAGCGCTAGCACTGTCCAAACAGTAAGGAGACCAAGTCGGTAAAGAAGAAGGCCAAATGTCTTCCAGCTAGCCTTCTGGGCTCGAGGAACCTACTCCGATCCTTCAGCGGCGCAGACGCGGAACCCGACACGATAAAAAACGGACCTGATGATCTCGCAACCCCAAATCCCTAACAAGTCGATTGTATTTGAGTACATTGGCTCGTAGGGCCTGAACGCGGGGCTCGTTTTGGAAATGCAGATAGCCTTCTACAAAGCGTTTGTTCAACTCAACGACCTGGCCTAAAGTTAGATGCTGTCCAGGTGTTTTGTACAGCCGTCTGCCAGCTTGAACAAGCTACATCCAGTTGCATGAGTACCAGTTTACAAATTTGTGGATTGCCAGGTAGCCGGGGAAGATATGTTCACTAACCATAAGCGTGTCGTAATCCGGAGTCCGAACGGTGACCGTCTTTAAGCCATCGTAGATGAGGTTCAATAACTGGCCGACAGCCTCCCGTTTTTTCATTCCACCCTGTCTGAACATCTCTACGTATTCCGACGGGACGTCCAAAGCCGAACCAAACTCGACGACGGCACGAGATCGGAATCTGTGTGCATGGAAATAGGAAAGACCGACTGGGACAATCTTGACTTTTACACTAGGATCGTTCGCCATGGCGCCGAGGGCCATGATAGATACGCCAGCTTTCAAGGGCAGGAGGTCTGTCCGGTCATGGCTACCACCTACGAATATTATGGTCAGAGACATCAGGAATTGCCCAGAACACAAACAAACATGCATGACGCACCTTCTGGGAAAATTCCGATGCAAGCATTCTCGGTGAGACATTGATACACATGACGGTACATCTCCTGTTGGTCAACGAAAGGCAGATGCTTGAAATCCAGTCCGACTGTACCCTCCGCCTTGAGCTCTTCGAGTCTTTCGCGAATCCGCGCTGTGCCCTTGCCACTCTCTCCTCCAAAGTCCTTTTTGATTCTAAGCTGAGTGTCCGAGATCACTTCTGTAACTTCAGCCACTGCAGAGTTCACCGACTTGGAAAGCATGATCTGCATTTTGGGTGAAAACTCGGACAAGAATTTGGTGCCTTCGCCAATGACAAGACATGAGTCATCCAAGGATAGATACACTCTTCCGGTCCCAGGTTTGGCATCGTCCGCAGCGCGCGCAACGGGAACTTGTCGGCGAGAGGGGACGGTAGGCGGTCAGGAGTCATTTAAATATGCGTACGAGATATGCTCACTGCTAGACATTAGATTCGAAAAGAATCCGACCGCCTTCCGCTTCAAACTCTTCGCAGCAACCAAGAATTGGATTCTGCGTCGTGTCTCGCGGTGCACTTCGAGCATTAAGAGCAAGGGATCCAGGAACTGAATTGCATTTGTTAGTGTACTGAACATGAAGATGGTGCAGCGTACTTGATTGTGATGGGGCGCAGCGACGAATATGACGGGTCCACCGCGAGGGATGTTAAATGCGCCTCTGGGGCGAACCTCCCTGAAAAATATGTTTACGACCACTCTCCAAAATAAGAGCCCGGCGTCGTAAACGAGATCAGATGAAAGCGGGAGAGCGTCCTTGCTGGTCATGATGGTGGAAGCGGAACAAGTCAGAAAATGTGGGGATTGGAGAAGGACATGAGGTTGGGGCAAGATGATGAGCGAGCGTGGATGGATGCGGAGAGCGCGTCTTCCTTGTACCTAGCCATTACCTAGCCCGCCCGACCTCTCTCATTCTGGAACTGCTACAACTACGACGCATTCAACATCATCTGCGGTACAGTACAGGGAACGTCACCATCGTTTCTATGTATATTTGTATGCCCTCTTCGCCTCGCCATGACAGCATGAATAATGAGTTCCTTTCTGAGTAGGTCATCTCTGGACGTGAACCAGTCCAACAATGACAGCCAGTCCTTCCACCGACGACCGTCTTCTCATCCAGATAGCGTCATATAATACGGCGGCGCAGGGAGAGAATAGTTTGCCTCAGGACCTTGTCGATTGGTTGTCACCCACGCTTGAAGTTTCGAATTTCCTCGCGCATGACCCTCGTGCACCCGACATCGTTGCAGTCGGATTTCAAGAGCTCTTGCCCCTTTATCTCGGTCGTCAGTTTGATCTATCCAGTCATTTACTTCTCACATCGTGACTTATTGCAGTCTCTGGCCTCTCAAAGTCCGTCGTAGAGGAGAGAAATGCACTCATACTATCGCAAATCGAGACCCATGCGCATAACAAAGAGAAGTATTCTCTGGTCGCAAAAAGTCGTGAATGTCGGTGTTGCTTTACTGGTCTATGCAAAGGACTCGGGCATCGCGCGCCAAGTGCGCGACGTGCAGACACAATGGACTGGTTGCGGGCCTGCGTACATGGGAAACAAGGGGGCCGTAGGCGTGCGCTTTCGAGCTGAAGGTGAAGATGGAGGGCTCGGCGAGGTTTATACGTGAGAGGCCCTTAACTTCAAATATCTCCGTACTGATACCTCACACACAAAGGTTTGTGTGTGCTCACCTGACGCTCATGAGCCCAATCTTGCCCAACGCATCGCAGATTACCACCATATCGTCGGCTCATTGCTCTTCTTGCCTCTCGCAGATTCCTCTGCATCCTCCCCCCCGACCACGATATACTCCACCTCGCATCTCTTTTTCCTGGGCGACTTGAACTTTCGGCTGTCTTTGCCTCCTTTTCACGCACTCGCAGGAATAAACCAACGTGATAATTTATTGTCCGCTCTATCTACAAATGAAGGTCGAGAGGAGCTCAAAGAATTCGACCAACTGCTCATTGAGCACAGAAAAAACACCATTTTACAAGGTCTCAGGGAAGGCGAATTCTGGAGGTTCCAGTGCAGCTACAAGTATAACATTGGAGATGTCGATCGTTATAAGTTCGTCCTCTATCGGCATTCATTTTTTTTTGAGATTGAAATTCTAAACTTTGGCGCGCCGTTACAGCATACAAAGGCCCCCTTCATGGACCGATAGAGTATTGTACACCACTTACACCGACTCCCCTGATACCCCAGACAAGACCGCTATCACAAACCTGTTGTATACTACAATCCCGTCGTACACGATGTCGGACCACGTATGACTCCCCTCTTTACCTTCTTCGCATCCTCACACTCCTCTCCTTGCAGAAACCAATAGTCTCACTCCTACTCCTCCCCGCCACCCCATCACTGACCTCATTCGAAACAATCCCCCGTCTCCGCCTCCCCCCAAACTACACACCGATTCCCGATCGCTACGCGGTACTCAAACGCTACACCGGCCGCGCGCTTGACAGGATGATAGGCTTCATATGGTGGTTCTTGGTCATCGTCGGCGCTGGTAATGCGGCAGTCGGGATCGGGAACTGCTTGTTGGGCATCGGTGCATGGACCTGGTGGAAGAGCGAGAGGATCGTGTTGGGTGAGTCCTCTGATTCCGTCTGATTTACTCGAGGTCGGGTCGTGGGGTAGCTTCTTGATTTCAACGTGCGGACAGGCTTGACTAGTGAGGCGGTAATTTATGCTGCGTAGTGTTCGTGTTCAGAATTGTAGTATTATTGCCCTTTTTCTGTCATTTGCGTCAAGGTCCGAGTGTTTAGTGTATCCGTGGCCAATGGCACTCAACGGGATAGACAGCGTACGGAGTTTCACACAATTGAAGAGATCGCCTAGGAGACGAATTTGAATCCTGGACGAGCGTACTATAATATCGTCACTAAAATCTGTCACTAACATACAACAACAACAAAGTAGCGATAAGAACGACAACGAAAAGGCAGAAAAAGCAGCCCTAGCCAAAGCAAGGAAACCATGTATTCAAACGCAACAATTCATATCGTACAATAAGATGCCCACACACCGGACTGATTACTTGGCATTTTAGACATCGGTAGACACATCCACGCTCTGGCTGACCCTTCGACCCCTCTCCGCCTGCTCATCCGCGTCCTGAATGACGATATCTGGGATCTGCGGCTGCATCTCGGTCTCTTGCGCGGGCGAGCTCATGCCTTCGACGTCAATCAACGAGGCGACATCCCCATGCTTTGCTTCAGGCTGCAGCCGCACAAGACTGAGCATGAGGAATGCGCTCGCGCTCAGCCCCAGCGCGACGAAGAGCAAAGCTGGCGGGAACTTGGCGACTGTTTTGATGTACACGAACCCAAACGCCGCGGGACCGATGATCTGCGAGCTGCACGATGCCAGTGACTTGGGTCAAAATCGTGGTGGAGATGTGGGACGAGGGTGAAGAATCAGATAAAACGTACCTCAGCGCCTGAACGACACTCATGGCACCGAACAGCTCGCCCGACTCTGTCCCGCCGCGGCGCCGGTAAAGTTCGAGCGAGAGACTGTGTACCGCAGGCGAGAAGCCCGCGCCGAGCGAGCTGATGGTAGACGCCATGACAAATGCGATTGGGGTTGGCGCAAGCGGAAGGAGGGTGTACGATATGATGTCGATCAGCGTGGATCCACGCGCAAGTGCGAGGTCGAAGGACGGGGAGTGGTGTTCCTCGTGCGCTCGTACTTGGTCGTCTGGTGACTTCGCTCCTGGACCCGATGAGCTAGAGCGAGATGTGGTACTCGAAGGAGAGGTAGGATTGTTAGGGTTCAGTGGCTCCAAAGGCGATACGGGAAGGCGGATTGGAGGGGATGTAGGTTTGAACTGTTTGATGATTACTGGGAGGTAGGGTAAACCTCGGAGATGACAAGTTAGACTGTCAAAGGAGAACGTACAAGGGAAGATAAAGGTCAAGTACAGCGCTCTAGCTGCTGAGACGATACTGATCCAGTATCCGAGCTGTACACGTTATTGGAAGTTTGCGCGATGCCGGGCATACGAGTGAGACGTACCATGACTGTGGACCACCGATACTTCGCACTCGCATACTGCATGATGTATTGAGTCGACCCCTGAAAAGATCCGTCAGGTTTGATCTACTCGACAATCTCACAGTGGGCTCACCATTAGTGAGATAAGAGAACCATAAGCCATGGTCACAAGGGTAAGGTTCCAATCCCTAGACCCGGTCTTCCGCGGGGACACAGCCTGCTCAACCAGGGGCGGCGCCAGCATGCTCAACGGGCTCAAGAACGAGAACAGCCGTCTCAGCCTAGACAGTAGGCCAGTTCTGCGCCGCCTTATCTCAGCTTCTTCAGCATGTTTCCGGCGAGAAAATGTCATTTGGACGGGCAAGAGACTCTCGGGGATAACGAACCAAGTGAAGATAGCATAGAGGCAGTGGACGGACGTGGACATGTAGAAGACAGACATGATATTGTTGCTCCACCAAATAAGGAGAGATCCTAGAGAGGGACCAAGGGCGGCACCTGTGAATAGAAGACCAAGGAAGAGCGAGAAATTGCGTGCGCTATTGTCGCCTTGGTAAGAAACGAAAAAAAAAAATCGCGTGAATCAAGGGGACGCGTACCGAGAAGCAGGGGTGCTGCAATCAGCGAGATAAGCATGTACGGCCGCTATCGAAGTCGCGAGGCCTGCACAATCGTGTGGATAGCCCTCAATCGAATCAGAAGTATTGAATCATATACGTACCACCCAGAAAGCCTTCGAGGACGGAGCCAAATAAGACGAACATGTACCCTCCAGGAACCTTTTTCGGGAAGAGTGCAACTACGATGAAATTCAAATCCTGCACTAAGAGACCGCATATAGCGATTCCTATGATAAAAGTGCGTCCATAACGGTCTGAGAGCTTGTCAATGCAAGCAAGCATACGAAATTGAGAAGTTTCGCTTGTAGAATATGGGCAAAGACTCACAGAACTCCACCAGCCGGTGGTAAAGCAACTTAAGACGCCAGTAGTCGTCGCCATGGCTAAAATGAAAAATATCATATCATTGATAGAACGGTACAAAATGATTCGAGTAGGAAAGAGCTATGTGTGAGCAGTGGCAAAAATATTGAACGCACCGGCTAGAATGGTCGTGACACCCGCTTGAACGGCAGGATCAGAAGCGCATGTAACTGGCTCGTCAACGACCCAATCGGTGTCGTTCGAGCCCTTCACTGGGAGGAGGTCACTGCTCCAAAAGACCCTGTTATCTGCAGGCGCAAGAAACAGGCCAGAAACATCGAATGACGGCACAGTAACAGGATGGATTGGCAAGTTCAAGGCAGAATGTCCAAACTTCTCTGAATCCCAATCACCACGCGGACTATTGGCGCGTTTATAGGCATCACAGACAATATTAGTGAAGACTTCAATCCTAGGCGCAAGGGTCGTTGTACTCGCTATGGTGCTGAAGGGGACAAGCGAGATGTACCTGCAGGCATGAAAAGAAAGATGGTATCCATAAGAATCTCACACGAGAGACCCCAATAGCGAATACAAACCACCACGCTGAGGGTCTCTTCCACCAAGGTAACTTGCTTCGCTTGCTGAGCTGCTCCTTGAACATATTATCGTCATCCTCCGTCGAGTCCTCGTCTAACTCAACAAGCGTTTCTTCTGTGTTATGAGGAAGAGGATGTATGAGCTCGTGCAACATCTCCGCAGCCTCATCCGTTGCTGGCCCGTCGGGCACAATCAGGCTCTCCGGCCCAGTAGCTAGGTAGGCAGGAGAAGTGCTGCGGGATGCTCGCACCCGCGAGCGTGACTTTGAAGCACGATCTCTTGAATAGTCTGCAGACATGTTCGAATCTGGGCGCCAGGGTGGAACGTGGGGGCAGGAAGAAAGGGGGAACGGTGGACGCGTCCGAACGGCATGGATGCATACCAAATGCATACCCTAGCATACCGTGTGGTGCTACTAATTTCAGCTTGCTCAATTGCTGACTTTATGCTTATGCCGCGGGCCTGACTACACCATCCTAGACTGGATTGCCATCCTTATCTTATCTACTCGCTTGCCTTCCCCCATGGTCAGTACTTACGCTACAACATACTGACCCAATGTCAACCTCATTATCTGCTCCCGTTCACAGTCGCACACCGTCGATATCCCACAAGAGCTCAAGGACTCACTCCGTAAATTCAGGTTTGCCCGTCGTAATTCAGGAAATGCCGCTCTCGTCGTCAAGATCAGTAAACAAAAACTCCTCATGGAGGAAGTAGAACAATTCGATAACATTACCCCGGAAGATCTCGCAGAGGGTATGTACTTACCGCATGCCACTCGTCATGCTTGATGGGCATGCCCATACGGCGATTGCGTTTTCCCAAATCTCATAACGTCGCAGAACTTCCGGAAAACTCGCCTCGATATGTGGTGCTCTCATACGAGCTCAACCACTCAGACGGTCGGAAATCGTTCCCCCTCGTCATCATCAATTGGGCCCCACCGTCCTGCGAAACCGGCATGCTCACATTGCACGCGAGCGCCTTCCTCGATTTCCAGACCACCGTCAGTATTTTCTGGGATGATGACCGCATCAGGGCTGATCGATCGCTGACCGCCGCATCATGTAGGCTGATGTGGGTAAAGTCCTTGAGGTTCGGGACGGTGCGGAAGGCCTAACGAAGGAAGCGCTTGACTCTCACTTGTTGACGAAATGAGCGACGCTGAGGGCCTTAGCAAACGAATACCCAATATCAGTCGCTTGTATATCTGTCCGACTCTCCTGTACTAGTAATCTATGAGAACCTTCACCCATCCGAGTGATCTGATCGCGCTCGATCATGGATGCGATGGGTTCATGAAGTGCGAGGTCGTCCATATGGCGCCAACGTTCACTCTCGCCGACAGGCAGTGTGTTTCAGCACGGATGCAGAGAAAGAGAGCAAGAGCAAACCTCCAATTACTCCCTGCAATATCCATTCATCATACCGCCCAACACCCAAGTGTGTCCGACGACATAGATCAGGCCGCAGATCCACAACCCAAAAAACACATCTTCCCCCAAGAATTCCAGCTTGTATGCCTGACTGAGCCACAAGGCCTGTGTGCCCATCCATACGACCAAATACAGCAGACCCCTGCGCCAGGATATCGAGAGGCGCGGGATCAGCAGTGGGATGAAGAGGAGATACCACAGGAAGTACTGCACACGAAACGAACGTTCATCAAAACCGGGACGCGGATGCGGGTGTACTGCGGCTTGATCGAGCACGAAATAACGTACCTGCGACGTGCAAACCTTGTTGAAAATCACAAAAACCACTGTCTGCACGAACCACGTAAAGACGAGGTCGTCCCTTCTCCGCCCGAACATCAGGCCGGTGCCCAGGGCCAAGACCATCTGCGGTAGGAAGCTCGCCAACGGCGACCTCAGCGATCGACGCCAGAGGGAGCGCCTGGGGGCGTCAGGATAGAGTCCCGGGTAGGTGAGATAAATGAGATAGAAGTAAGGAGAAAAGTTGTGTCGGTGATCGAGCCGGTGAAGGTGGTAGAGATAGGTCTCATAAAGAAAGGGATAACCCCATCTAGGATTAGGAAAAAAAACACAGAAGTCGGGATCAATATTGAGCGTCAGGAACGGCGAAGATAGAGTACAAAGTCAGTATGAAGTGGAGCTTACACGGAGTACATCCCGAAGCCGAGCGCAAAAAAGGTGCCAGCACTTAGAGCGGCAAACNTGAGGGTGCGCGGGTTCACGTACACTTCAAGGTACCGCTTTACCCAGGCCAACATGCCCCGCTCTTCCTTCGTCTGGCCGCGAGGCCGAGCGGACGCGGATAGCGCTTCCTGCCCAATCACGCCGATGCACGCAAAGCCATAGATGACGGGGTAGATCTTCCAGTGCGTGCTGAGCCCGAGAAGCACCGCAGCCGCATCCCACTGCCCGCGCAGGGCAAAGAACAAGGTAAGAAGCACGAACAACAGGAGCACGGACTCCGAGGAGCCGCGCGTGGAGATGCTGAACACGAACGGGCTGAGGAGATGCAATGCGGCGAGAAGCGTAGCGTGTCGTCGACCGTATCCGCGATAGGAGTCTGAGCTGGAGCTCTAGCTAATAAGGAAGGTGTGCTGGGGCTATCAGCGCCAGCAGGGCTTTGCGCGGGCTGAGACGATGCTTCTGAGTTGGGGGTATGGGCTGGTGACTTGGTGGCGTATGAAAAGAACCGCGACGGAGGAACAGCACGTGGGAAGATCGAGGAAACCAAAATTTTGTGTATCAGTATCCCTGCAAGGATGTCACATCCTGCGAATAGATATTTGCCGAATGACCCGTGAATCCACTCGTTAGATGAGAGCAGAAGTGCCAGTAAAGGGGTATACCGATACGTCTGCCGCGTATACGGACTGCATGCCCATCACGGATAAGGACCGCAGAAAACGGTTTGTGTCGTCGACATTGAGCAGTGTGGACATGATCAGATGAGAAGGACTCACTCTCCGATATTGATCCACTTGCCGAGCGGACCTTGAGCTCGATTATTGGGTCCAGGATGGAGTACAAACCGTGTTGCATCGCTGAAGACGCGATAGTCAACGTCGGTGTATTTCACGACGGAATGGGCATCATGCCAATCACTGTACAAGATTAGACCTATGCGGAGAACAGTCGATATCACAAGGACGGTACGAAATTTCGGCAAAGATTGTAGAACGCGGTGTTGATTCATAGCATGTCAACTTTTTGTACAAACCACTCCCAAACGTTCGGTCACTTCCAAGTTCCTCGAGCGCGAAATGAAGCGCGTCCAACACCACGTGAACGCGTGAACGCTCTCATAGGACCCAGGACACTCCTGACGTGGCAGTCCCCACAATATTTTGTGTGTCGTTCCATGAACTCGGGTGTGATAATTTCAGTGGACCCTCAGACTTGGTTGAAAAGGGAAGAACTATGTATAACTAACTAAAGATGAACAACAATGCTAAAGAGTCGAGATGAGCGGCGCGCCAACACTGCGAAGAGGGACCGAGATAACCCGGTTCTAAGTGAACGTACAATACCGAAGCTCAGATCTAACACAGAACGTATGTGAGACAAAGGGTGGAGTAGTAAAACGAGGTTGATACGCACATATTGTGAAACCCAGCGGAAACCTGAAGACCGGAGCGAACGTTGGTCAAGATAAGCAAGCTCCGAGAAATGCGGGCAGATGAAGTATACTTGCCTTCACCGTAGCCTTGCCTCTGCACAACCGAGCACATGAAGATCTCAATGGGGCGAATGTCGTTCAAAGGAACTTTGCCCTGCTTCCGGCTTCAGCACCTTGATACACACAAATTCGAACAAAGGTCACACCTTGCCCGTCGTCTGATACAAGCCCAAGTGATGTCTCAGCTCCTCCTCGCTGACAGCACCTGGCGCATCAATCTTGTTGCCAAGGATGAGGAAAGGAACCTTTGACAGTTCCTCGATGGAAAGAAGTGCGTCGAGCTCGGCCTTGGACTCGGAGAAACGCTCAAAGTCAGCACTGTCGACCAAAAAGACGATACCATCGACCTCNGGGAAGTAGTCACGCCAGAGACGACGGGCTATAGNGAATCGCATGANTATGAGACGNNGGGATAAAATAGAAGTATGGNNGTNCGGGACACACCCTGCTGGTGACCACCAAGATCGTATGTCGTGAACTTCACGTTGCCAATGGCAAGCTCTTCCGATGCTATGAACAAAAGGACTGAGCNNAAGCTGAGGGACAGTANAAANGTGTATTCACGCACTGGGGTGGAGAGTGGGTTGAAGCGTGGCTAGCCTATCATTCTTGAGCATATGCAGGAGTGTCTATGCAAACGAGCCATAAATCAGATAACAAACAGNCAGACAACGCGGCGTGAACGAAGAAGACCATGTCAGCATACCGTCTTTCCAGCATTATCCAGACCTAAGAAAAGAATTTTGGCGTTCTTGTGCAGCAGGCCTGTTCCGAACAGCGCTTTCAGCACCTGACGGGTGTATGACGAAGCCCGGGAGCACGAGGCACGGAAAGAAGGAGAAACGTACCGAGCTGAGCAAGGACATCCCAGAACCAGTTGATGATAAACATAGTACTTAGCAAAAAGGNGAGAACGAAGACAGAAAGGGAGAGCACCGAGGCTCGAGGAGNTGTGCTATTGCAAGTTATGACGCTGGCGGTTCGTGGGAACGGCGTGACCGAGGTCACCCCGCCGAGTCTCAGTCTGGGCAATGTCTTTGACGCCCTCGAGCTCGACGTCGGGCACAGTCCTCTTTTTNCCTCGGCGCCAGAGTAGACATATGCATGCACAANACATATCCTCTGTAGTCTTACGTCCACTCNGGGAGAAGTCAAAAAGTATACACATGTNCCAGNAACATATTCGCATTTTGATACCGANAACATTGAACANAGTATCATAATAATGGTCTACAAAATCCNATCGCGAGTCTAGTCGAAAAACNGNATAGGAAGCNAAGAAAAGAGGGAGCGGGATGTAGGGGAGGTCTGACACTCACGANGCCATGAATCTTCCAAAACGAAGCTTAGCTCGAGANTTCTTTTACCCGCCCAGGCATTCCTCTCCGCATCACCGAATCGCCTCGTCCTTCCTGGAGAGGATGAGCAGAACGGGCACTGTCTAAAAGGTTGCGTTGAAGAGGAAAAAAGAAAGACGCGTCGCGCTTTATGTATGCGCGCCAGTNTTTGGCTGTATTTGGAGTTGCTGGTCCGGAGCATAACCNCCAATCTGCCTGAAATGGGAAGCAGGCTGGTGCTTTGCGAGCAGGTCCTTCAATCTCTGTCTATGTCTCTCACCTCTGGNCTATGCTCTGCGTGCTAACGATATTTATCTTTGGAGTCGTCGTTCTCTGTACACGGCCGGGGACGTGTCGTCCGNGCTCTATCCCACTTTCCTTCCGTCAAGCTCAAGAATACCGCTTGCCTCACCCCGACCGCACTGACACNGATCAGATATCGTTTCATGATACAAGTGCTGCGGCTTCTGGTTCTTCATTAACTGTACGGGCGGTCCCGACGACGATATATNGNCCAAGATCGACGGAGGCTCTGCAGCGCGCTCGNTGGCGATCACTGAGGCATGCACAGAGCGAGGAGGTCGAGTGGAACCCGGTGGAGGTCCTGGGCCCCGACGTCGAGGATCGGCATACCCTATCGCAGCTAGCCCGCATGACGGGGAATGCGTATGCACTTCCCGGGCAGAAGAACTGGTATGACGTCGACGAGGCGTGGAATGTCGTGAGTACCCATCCTGCAGCAGCTTCCGCTNNCACTCATACTCAACTGCGCTCCTTTGACAGAGCTTTCCATTNGGATGGGGTGATCCNGTGGAGGGNCCTCGCGGNCACGTATTCCTGTCNTCGGATAANTCCACCGTCATTNTGNCAATCAAGGGTACNACCATCCAAGGCCCNACGTCCAAGCTAGACAAGTACAACGACAACCTCCTCTTCTCATGTTGCTGTGCCCGCGTCGATTTATCATGGATNTTCTCGACTGTATGNGACTGCTACTCCCACCATTGGAGATGCGACAANACCTGTCTTTCNGAGGCTCTTATCCAAGATAGCCTCTTTTATTCGGTCGGAGTNGTANGTACNGTTCCCCCNTCGANNCTNACTNGCANTGACTAGANNGNTNNTNGTANNNNTNNANGA
>SGPL01000244.1:5652-47168 GCA_004802705.1 Bondarzewia mesenterica | reverse complement strand
TCCCTTTTCGGGATATTTCTCCACGCGACACGCCGACGCCGCGCCTGGGATTTGCCGCTTTTGGTAACACATGCCCGATCCCGACGTTTCTCTTCAAATGACGTGTCGATCTATCGTCCGGAAGCAGCCTGCCCGACGCCGGGTGCAGCCTTTCTGGTCTACTGTTATCGTGCCAAAGCTTCCAATCGATGTCGGGAGGAGACACAATATGTCAAGCTTCAAGCTTTAAGATTAGTCAGTGGCGGGGACAGACGTTCACTCTTATTCAGCGCTTTTATTTCATGTCAATCTGGGGGGGCATAGACCACAGTGTTTGTTATTCTTAACCACTGCAGCCTACAACAGATTCTACAATCTACGACAGTCGCGCGCGGAAGACGCTGGAAGACGGCGCCAAGATACAAGGCACATACGACAAGATCTCCGGCGAATCTCTTCACCTCAAGCCTCATTTTTTAGGCCTTGGCTTCGAAAGACTGGCAGCGTGTCAATCTCCGTGGGCACATGAGAAGTCTTTGATTTTAGGCCTTAGGCCTTAGGCCCAATGCCCCCCTCCAGGGCCCTCTATACATAGGCGGGCAGACCGTGACATGGACAAGATTAGGACATGGGGTGTTGTGCGGCTTCAAAGCGTAGACAATGCCACACATGCATACTGGCAGTTTGGTCGATCGCGTCGATCATAGCGCGGGCCGGGGCTCTTGCAATCGCACGTTCGCAGCGGAGGAACTATTTTTCATGGCTATGGCTCAGGCTCAAGCTCAAGCTCCGTATATCGAACGGCAGGGTCAGGGGAAGAAGGGACGGCGGGAAGAAAGGTCGATGATGGTTTCCATATCACATAGCGTTTGTGCTTCGAGTTCTTGCGTGCTTGACGAAAAATATTTTGTTTTGGTTTGGGCCGGTCGGTCGCTTGACGGTCCCGTCGAATTTTGGCGCATGAAGAGATAACGGTCTTTGAGTGGGGGAATCACATGCACAACAAAGGCAAGAACTGGAAAAAAAAAAAAAACAAGAGGAAGAAGAAGTGCTCTGCCGGCATACGAATCCGCGATCTTACAGAGGCGGGAAAAGACGACGTTTTGGTGGCAAGTGACGTATAGGATGGGGCGAGAGGCCGTGTGAGCAACCGACTCGGAGTGATAAAATAGTCGGGTACATGCTGTACCCACGACCTAGCTGGTCATTCGAAGAATGAACTGAGGAGCGCCTTGTCCTGGGGGGTCAAGTCGCATCTCTCTGTCCTCCATGGACACAAATATTCTGCAGGGAAGGTCAAGACTGTGAGCCTATCGACGCAGGATAGAAATGAAGAGAACCGATGCGGGCGGAATATGAAATGATACACATGTCGGCAAACGCTCGCGCGCAAGAGTCTGAGGTGGAACTGTTCAGCAAGGGAGTGAAAGTCAGTAAAACCAGTGCATATCATCAGCATGGAGAGCCGCCCCGGAAACAAAACGAAGCGCAACCTGGGGTCTTGAACAATTTGGAAAGGCGCAAGTTTCTCAACGGTCTGGAAGACATTAGTGATCAGGATATGGTAAAAGACAAACAGAGGTGGGATGCGTATATTTCGTCTTGAACCGTCACGGAATCTAGTGAATGAGCGCCTTGCGCAAGGTGGTTTTATGGTGGATTTTGGCCAGTGGCGGCACTAGTGACAGCGTCGTCTAACGGATATCCTGAGGTACGAAGGTCGAAGGAAGTGTCTACAACCTGCGACTGGGAGATTAGTACCGCCGCCACATCCCGTGATACTGTTCAAAAGTCACGAGGCAGACTCCTCCCAAGATCGCGGGCAAATCGCGGGCTTCTTCATGGAACTTCAATGTGAAGACGTCAACGCTTCAGAAATCCAAAAAACACATACAAAGAACGCGGTGCCGTCTACGCTGATATCTGAGCAACTTGAATACGGCCCTAGTAAGGTTCAGAACTTGCTCTTCGTCTTTTCAAGCCCGACTCACACATTACGCAAGTTGCTCTTCCTCAAACTTCTAGGCTAAACGGGGATGCTGAGCGTGGGGATACAGAGGGGCTTCGGTGACTTAGGCTTTGCTTACAGTATTTATATGCATGGGGAACTTGAACATTTGCTTCTACCCTCCTCTCCAACAACAACCATGACAACCGAACAGCCGTTCAAGATATCCATCCGCGACGAGGATATTACCCTGCTCAAGCAGAAGCTCAACCTCTCAAGGCTGCCAGATGAGCTTGACGAGGCCGGCTGGGCATACGGTGTGCCCCTCGAAGATGTCCAACGTCTCTTGGCCAGGTGGAAGGGAGGGGTACGACTGGAGAAGTACGAGGCCGAGTTAAACACGTTGCCCATGTTCACGAGAGACGTCGAGATTGATGGGTTTGGTGCGCTGAACGTCCATTTCGTGCACCAGAAGAGCGAGGTGGAGGGCGCCATTCCACTTTTGTTTGTTCACGGTTGTGAGTCTTCTTCGTCGCGTGCCCGGTTTGAACCAGGAACTTGACTTTCCTTTCTGTCCATCCCTCAGGGCCGGGAAATTTCATCGAAGTCCGAAAAGTTCTCCCGCTCTTGACTTCGTCTTCAGCCGATCAGCCGAGCTTTCACGTCGTCGCGTTGAGCTTGCCGGGCTATGGCTTCTCAGAGGCTCCGAGCAAAAAGGGCTTCACGGGACCCCAATATGCTGAAGTGAGTCCTACCGTCACGAAAGTTGCGCGCTAATGTCCGAATGCCTTTAAATTGTGTAGCTCGGAAACAAGCTGATGATCGCTTTGGGATACAATGAATACGTGACGCAAGGCGGAGATTGGGGTCATCTGGTATGTGCTAAGTAAGACACATTATCAGCATGCCCAACCAACATCGCACCCAGATCACACGAATCATGGCAGCTACTTATGGTCCAAAAAATGTCAAAGCTTGGCACACCAACATGCCTTTGTGAGCTCAAAATCATTTTTTATCACTTTGTGTAGAGTCTGAACGTTCTCCCCATTTGAATATCATAGCGCACCACCACCGACCCGTTCTACATCGCCGCCGTCCAAGCCACCCAGCAGCCCTCGACCTCCTTCTTCGCCCAATCCGTGTGGCCCGCGCACACCTCGCCTTTCCTCTCTAAAACCCCCGCCCAGCCCCAGCCCATGCACGCCATGGAGATCGACTCGCGTTCCGTCCTCGTTGGCGCGCACGGCATGTTCGACAGATAGACAACCTCCCTAGAACCCCGCCTCCCGCGAGCGAGATACCACGATAAATTACAACCATACCCCCCCTCACCACTACACCCCCTACATCTTGTCCCTGTAACTATCCTCGCCGTATTGGTCTTTCATACAAGAACGTTCGTCGACGCCACCCTCCGCGCACCGTTCCGTGTTCATATCGGGCCGCATGCGCCCCTCTTCTTGTATTGGACTCGGCAACCCTCTGTCGTGGGCGGACCTCGCGCTTACCATTATCGCATGAGCGCACTGCGGCGCTCGCCCTGCATAGTCCTCTGCTGCAGAGCGGACACTCCCGTTTCGATCGTCTGATTTGATCACGCACATTCAGCAGACGGTCTCCTCCCTCGAGTCTATACATACGCCACAGCAGTACGTACCCATTCCCGTCGTGACGCCCGCTGCACATACACACACATACGGTACATAGCCCATATTCCGCCGATAAGCCCCGTTTCGGCTCCCCCGTCTCGCGCGATTGTTGTTCTCGTGACATTCACACTTAGTTGTACTCACCCCCCGCTACTTCTTTCTTCACCTTGTTTGTTTGTCTGTAATACCTGACATAGATCGCGACGAGGCGTCCCACAGCTTTTATCCGATACCGAGCGCAACAGCCTTGCTATATTGAGTGGCATCTGTCGTGATGAAAACGTTCCCGCGCTATTAATTCCGAGGGCGCTCCGGCGCCGCTCCCGTGTCATGATGAATTTGGTGTTGGATGGGTGACAGGCGACGAATGTACCTCGTCCTTGTCATTAGCAACACAGTGAAATGCTGGTGACCGTCGCCGTTTCCCCGTGATTTGAATAGATGGACGGACGGACGGACGGAAGGGGAACGAATGGATATATATCAAGTCGTGCATCGTGATAGCAACTGGTACAGTGTGTTTCAGTATTACAACTTCTTCGTATGCGTGCATCGATTAAGACCGCGGGCCAGGGCAGAGCAAGGAAAAGAGAGTGTGGCGGGGTATGATGGAGGGAAAAAGGGAAAAGAAAACCAGACACGCGGAGATGACCAGTCTGATGGGCGAGAAAAGCGGGGAGGGGTGCACTGGGCGGTTAGAAGAGGTCCTCGAGCGTCATTTGCTTCACAATGTCCTGCGGTCCCGAACAAGAGGATCAGTCTGTCACCGTCAACAAAAAAAAAAACGAAGGGGGGACGAACCGTATTGGAAACCATCTGTGTGAACTCTTCAAAGTTCAATTTTCCATCGCCGTCCTTGTCAGCCTCCATTATCGTCTTGTCGACGATCTCCTGTAGCTGTGCATCCTGCTCGTGACACCGCCGGGGAGGAGTTTTTTTTTTTTTGGGGGGGGGGAGGGGGTTAGAAATTTTCAGTGACTCGGGTTCAGCTGTGNGACGGGACGTGCGGCACCTTCAAGTTGTTCCCCACCATCATTTTCAGGACCAAAAACAGCTCCCCGTTGGAGATGTAGTTGTCCCGATCCATATCGTAGACTTTGAACGCGACTGGGGAAAAAAAAAAGAACAGGGGGTCACCCGATTGTGCGTGGGGAAGGGGTGAGATGGGCAAGGGCAGGCGTGACCTACATCGAAGTTTCTCATCCCGGCCTCCTCGACTGCTGAACGCGCTCAACCCCCCGACGAACTCCTGGAAGTCTACCGTTCCTCCCCCACTAACGCACGCACACGACACACGCGAGTCAGGATCGAACGATCACACGCCGAGAAAGAGACAAGCAAAGGGACGAGGTTCATGTTGTCGGAAGGCAAATAAAATAAAATAAAATAAAACGCACTCTTCGTCGAAAATGGCGATCATCCGCGACGCGAGGGGGTTGTTCGCGATCTGCGGGATCTGCAAGAACTCGTCACGGTCTATCGATCCCGAGCCGTCGCTGTAGTTATCGTATCCGAAAGCATCAAATAAAAACGATCCACTCAAAAAACCCCTGCGCACGGCGAAGGGGTTGTGGAGACGAGGACGCACGCGTCGAGCTTCATGAACCGTTTCTTCAGCCGCTCCAGCTCGTTCGCGTTGACTGCACAAAAACGAAATGCCGGTTTAATGGTCAGAAAGAAAGGCACACGACGCGGTGCCCGCATGAGCGTCTGAGAGGCGACGCACAGTTGGAACGCTTCTCCATGTCCTCCATAAACTGCGACGCTGTGCACCCCCGAGCCCATTTTTTTTTATTCACAAAAAAGTCAAAAGTCAAAGTCGAAAGTCGAGGTCGAGTCAGTTCTCGAATTCAGATCGGCCGAGACGAAGGGGAGGTGTACGAAACGTGACTGGCCCATGGTTGAAAATGCGGAGCGGTTCGGTGTGGGTTTCTGTTGTGGGTTTCAAAGTCGGTTGTCACGCTGGGTGGAGGGGTGTGCTGGAGAACGGTGAGAGATACTTGGTGGTGGTCGGGGAAAGGAACAAAGCAAGCGACTTCAAAGATGAGTTTTGGATAAGTTACCGACAAGTACAGCGGCGTGGGAATAATTGCGTGATTCTTTTCTGCACCGGCGTTTTGCAGTGCGGCCCGACTCAGAACATGCACCCCATCGCTCGCTCATCCCTGTCCAGGTCTTCGTTGCCCAGTGCGCCTCATACGAAGAGACTTTTCTCCGCGCTCAACTCAAGGGTGCCTAGGGCAAGAGAGAGGCGACACCCCAACTCGCACCGCCCTTCCGCCGCATGCCGCAAACATGGCTTCAGGACGTGTTCTGTGTCTTTCTCGGAGACCCACCTTTCCGACTTGAAGTCGTCGGAGCTGGTCCTATCAGACTCGCAACGTAGGACGATCTTCGCGCTGTCCACGCCGCCTGGAAAAAGCGGGTGTCGCTGTGGTAAGGATCTCGGGTCCGGACGCGTTGCGGGTGTGGAGGCAGATGGTGCGGACCGTGAGCGGCAAGGGCAAGGGCAAAGGAAAAGGAACAGGGAGAGACGACCCAGAACCGTGGAAGATGGAGCGATGCCGTATCGTGGATCCACTGAGCGAGGAGTCGTTGGACGACGGTCTCGTGGTTTTCTTCCGAGGTAAACGCATCTGTCTACCCACACACCTCGGTCATGCTAGATAACGATTCGGGATCTCACGATTCCTCAGGTCCCCGCTCATTCACGACGGAAGACGTCCTGGAACTCCACATCCACTCTGGACGCGCCATCATCTCCTCCATCCTCACCGCCCTCGCCCGTCTTCCCTTCTGCCGTCCCGCCGAACCGGGCGAGTTTACGCGCCGCGCGTTCGAGGGCGGGAGGTTGGACCTGACACAAGTCGAGGGCCTGAAGGACCTGATCGATGCCGAAACGGAGAGCCAGCGCAAGTCGGCGCTGAGGGCGGCGGGGGTGGGTAGGAACATCTTCTTGTCTTTGAGTAAGAGCTNCAATATGAACGCTTGTCNTCCCCCCTCCCCCNTTCTTTTNTTTTTTATATCCCTTTGGGACCGATTGTAGGGCGCGACGAGAATTAAGTTTGAGGAACTGAGGCAGGAGATCATCAAGTGTCTCGCGCTCGTCGAGGCGTTGATCGACTTTGGCGAGGGCGAAGAAATTGAAGAGGGCGTGTTCGANCAAGGTTTGCATTTTNTTTNNNCNNNNCNNCGTCGTCGTCGCACTGTCCTCGGAATNGNACTNGTTGTGACGCTCTTTCGTTGTTNNNCGATCTAGCCAGGGACAGGGCAAAAAGCCTCCGTGTGAAAATAGACGCAATCCTGTCGGACAACCGTCGGGGCGAGATCGTGCGCACGGGAGTGCGCCTGGCGATCTTCGGGCCCCCCAACGCGGGCAAGAGCAGCCTCCTCAATTTCCTGGGTACGCACCGCGTCCTGTTCGCGCANCNNTNAAACTTCGACCGTTCGNTACTGACGCTCNGGACGCGAACAGCNCAGCGCGAGGCGGCNATNGTGACGCATATCCCCGGGACGACGCGCGACGTCCTCGAGCTCTCGCTCGACATTGGCGGGTTGCCCGTGATCGTCGCCGATACCGCTGGACTGCGCAAGACGGANGACCTGGTCGAAGCCATTGGAGTTAGCAGAGCGGAAAACGCGTGAGTCGTCACCCGCTTCCCTTCACTTGATTCAGCCCATCGAAGGTATCTGTTTCGTAAATATATATTCGTAGCGTCAAACAAGCGGATGTATCGCTGCTCGTCCTCTCGCTGCCCGAGCTTCTGCAGGACACTCCAGCCGGTCCTAGCTTGTCGATCCCACTCTCCATCTCGCCACTTCTGACGCCCCAAACGTTCGTCCTGCTCAACAAGTCCGATCTCGTACCGGCTTCTTTGCTCAGCGCNGTCAAGAAGTTTATTNACGACACCGTCCCGGGCGCGGTCAGTTGGTCTACNAGCTTAGCCTCCGGAGAGGGCACAGCCCACTTCCTCTCGGGNTTCGCGGGCGCGTTGCAGACTCGGTACGTGTCANNCCNCCTCGTGNACGCANCGCAGGNCTCTTAAAAATTNTTTGCAGCTACAGCCTGATACAAGATCAAACCTCCCTCGACACNCCGCTCATCACTCACGCCCGCCACCGCACACATCTCGAGTCCGCACTCCGCTTCTTAGATGCATTCCTCGAGACCGGTAAAGTTCCTTTTTTTTGTTTCACATGACAAGCACACACACTAAGACAAACCTGATGGACGTGCGACGTCCGAAGCTGCCGAGGATGTCGTGTTAGGCGCTGAAGAGCTCCGTTACGCCGCGNGGGCGGTNGGGAAGATTTCCGGCTTGATTGACGTGGAAGACGTGTTGGATGTCTTGTTCAGGGACTTTTGCATCGGAAAATGATGAGTCGGAGCGCTCGTTGCAAAATTCATGTGTTCANCTGTTTGCTTGCATTATTGNGATCTGGCAGAATACGAAACTCGTCGGCACATGAAAAATATACTCGTGGAGGCTCCCCGACAAGATCTCACTGCTCTCAATCCTGATCTTTGCGTTGCGGTTCCCTTAGGCAAGATAGCAAATGNTATGATNGNGAAAAGCTCTCTTNCTTTTTACAGATGCTTATAGAAAGAACTCCATATTCAGTCATCTAGGATATTGTATCAACNCCGAGCCTTTTTATTTTGCTGAACAAAGACTANAATTCAAAACACTGNAATCGGGCAAGAAAAGNAAGACTCACGCTCTCCGGAGAACCCATCTCAACGTCCTCGTCANGATCTCTTTTGCGAGATGAGGGACTGTNTTCCNTANTGTCCATGGCATCGTCTTCTTGTTTAAGTAGTGAAGGACATGACCAGACATTCAGTTTGGANTCCTCTCCACCCGTCAGCAGNATGTTGTACTGGAATTGAGACANTTNAGGCGCGCTTCGGGGAGCAAGTNCTNANGACTTACTCGCTCGTCCCATAACATTGAACGCACGACTCCGNNATGGCCCTTCGTCCATGTACGTTCCAACGTCCAAGGGGNTGTNCGNTCGGTATAGTCTTCATTTCGNATGAGTGCTATATCGCCCCTGCGACNAGGTGAGCATCCANNCCATATNAATTTGACCAGAACTCACTCGTTGGAGCCGACAAAAACNCCCAAACNACTTTCGCTCGACATGTGACAACCAATGAGATAGTCCGTCACCCATGTNNGCTGCTGGNTNTGCACGGATGGATTGCGGATATCCAAATCATGGGCGATTTCAAGCTACCAATNACAATTCATCAACTNGANANTGGAAGCTGAGGCTTTTTCCGACCAACCTCGTCAGACCAGGTGCTAAAAGTCTCCATATCACTGCCGGCCCAAACACGCGCGGGCAATCCTCTGCCGTAAATCCATCCAGCTTGCGATATGCTACAACCCCAGTTACCGACATGCACGACCGCCTCGTCCTCGTCATGCTCNTCGGCATTAGAGATGCTNATTAGNCCATCTGANGACGCAGATAGAACGCATCTGTAATTNGGTGAAGGGGACCCTGANGAAGGGAGCAGGAAGTGCAGAGCCGTGATATCGTCTGAGTGTGTTGACGAATGCGTACGTAGAGGCGCGGCAGGGTTTCGCGGATCCCTGGAGAGCGAAGCCGTTGTTGGTGCGGATTAGGCAGTCGCTACTGACCCAGGCACTCACCAGTAATTGATCAAAGCGTCGTCACCTTGCAGATCAGTCCCGGCAGCGACCATCATNCCGTCTGGAGAAACATCNCAGCAAAGCAGTGCNCGAGGTCTGCCGGCGGGTCTCACTAAAGACGATCAGATGTCTTTTGAGCCGTCAAAAACGCGACCCTCGGGCATACTGGACGCGCTCACTTACTCTGAAGACCGACGGCACCTGCGCGATCGTCCCATATTTTGACGGTCCCATCCTTCCCGGAAGACACTAGGACGCGTTGATTTGTCCCAGCGACAGAGTCAACGGCACGAAGAGAGGTTGTTCCTCCGCTGTGCCCGTCTAGCGTCAGCACATTACGAAGCAAATTTTTGTCAAATAGATGTATTTTGTTAGAAGGTGCAGATGCCGAGGCCGCGTAATAAGAAGGGAGCGTGGCAATGGCAAGAACATAATCATCTGAGGGGAAATTTGTTGATTTGAGAGGAAACGAGGTTGTTGAGAATGAGGGAGATTCTGTGAGAGACATTTTGCGGAAGAAAATACGGAGGATGATCGAGATATTTTGTTTCTACCGTTTACATAAGCCGACGACCCTGGGGCCTGAGCCTGGTGATGGCTACGGTGTGCTCTAAACCCATCCTCCTCGTCTTCTTCGCTATCAAGTCGCACTTCAGTGTCTGCGGCTGTCCTTTACAGATCTAGTTAAGCTTCTTGCTTCACCACATTCTTTTCACCACACTCTTTCAACGCCTCGCATCTTCTACTGCATTTCAGCCAGCCTTGGCGAGATCGTCAGTATTCTACATAGACTTAGTCCTACATACGATTCGTACACAATTGTCATGGCCCCTCACTGTAAGTGATACACCTGTCCGTTATTCTCTTCTCATCGCGAAAATATTTCACAGCTCCCCGTCGTCATCGGTTGCCTCAACACAGGGATTATGTCCTCGTCCCTGCGCCAATTGGTGAGTAGTCGTGTGCAGTCGCATGTAGCAATCCGACTGACTGCTATGACAGACCTCTCTCTGCCAGACGTTAGCGAGAAGTCGCCACTTCCGGCCATCATCGTTACCCCATCATCGCCTTGCTCTTCCGGCGACTTCTCCATCGCCTTCCTGGCACCTCCCCAACCCACTTTGCAAGAACGCATCGCATCATTCACGTCCCCACTCCAGCTCAAGGCTCGCACGACTCTCATCCTCCTGTTGTTATTCTTCATTCTGGCTTGTCATCTACTCACGCATCGTCTCGCAACGCGCATTCCGCACCTTGAATTCGACACCATGGGCGACATTACGCTTGGCGTGGGAGCAGACCAGACTGCTGTGGAGACCGCATCGTCCTTTGCTAGCTGGTTTGATTGGAAGATGATGTTGGGTTTTTCAGTGCCAGACGGAAAACGTGAATTCGTTGTTACGGAACCAATTATTTCGTGATGGGACTCGGACGACTTTTGGTCAGAAGCGGCGCGCACGAGCGCTTCTTTTGATCTTGCTCTGCCGCATTGCCGTGAAGGGAGTCAATGTTCCCTCGCCTGCGACACGCCCGTCATTATTATATTTATGTTTTTGGCCTTTCTCTATATGGTTGGGTTGACCATCTTGTATGTAGATATTTCTGTCATGAAGGAATGCATGTGTGGTTTTGTTCCCTAGTCTGTTCGCGGTCCAGTAACGTCTTCCAGTGATCATCGCGCCCGGGTGGATACGCTCCAGTCTATGTACATGGTGCGTCATCAAAGTTACAGCTTGTCCCTGTACATATGCTCATATCTCGGTTTGATATCACCTTCACAGTGTCGATGGCGATGCCCCAAACTCAATATTGGAGTGATGACTGGTCTTATTGATGTGGGACACACAGTCAGATGCGTCCTGTGATGGTTCTTTGACTGCTCCAGGAAACCAAGAGATTCACCAAGCGAATCCCTCTCATCTCCAAATTCTCATTTCTCTCTTTCTGTGCTATTTGACTCGATCACCATCGCACCTCAGATTTCGCCTCAGAACAGCCCCGAGACTACCGACCGCAATATCAGGCACTACACCGCAGTCGGACCGAAGGCTATGATTTTTAGCTCGGACAAGCTCGCTCGGATCGAATGCCATCAACCCATGCCTCGACGGCCAAGACAGTCGAGACTGGAGATCATACTTGCAATTTATGCCAGTTCCCTGAGTTAGTACTAATACTTCAAGTTCGATCCTTCCTGTGAGTACTGTGTGAAACACTCGATGACCGTGTGTATACTTATTGATAATTGCAACTCGAACATCATTCACATGGGCCTCATTGTAAATAAGTACGGCACACAATTTGCTCACGCTCAAAGTCTTGACCAACGTTCTGACAGCGCTAACCTTGAAGCTTGACAAGATACCGCCGCTCTTTGGCGCCAGCATTTCAGGCTGGCAATATTTGCATCTCCCATTGGCCTCCATAGATCCCACAATCCATGTTGATCGAACTTGCTTTTTACACCAAGGCTTACCTGGATGCAAAAATGGGGAACGAAACGGTCAGCAAAATTTCCACAATTCAGTATGCCCCTGCAAAATAAGCGCTTCGACTGTCTTGATTTAATTTATCAAGTCAGCGAGTCCTCCGCAAGGTGATTGGTCTCGGATGGGATCACCACCGCAAGCTTGGCTGAGCCTTTGTATTCAAATGAATTGGGGTTCGTTTATTATACGACCACTTTTCATCAAGCGACCTGTCTAGCCCATATCGTTGACTGTTGCTGCTGTCAAAGACCTTTCCATAAAAACACAGTACCTGTGTGGCATGTCTTCACAACCCAACCCCCCTCTCCTTTTCCCTCCTCCCGATCCACATCTTCGTCATGGGTTTGTTTTCTTTAGCCCGAATAATTGTACTCAGTAGGCCCACGATTTCTTAGCGTTTTGTACAGAGATGATTGACGCTTTTCCCCTGCAGCAAGCACCGTCGTCTTTGCTACGATTGTTCTGGGCTTGGCTGCCGACTTGATCTCCAGCACGGAGGAGTTCTATGGTAGTTACTACATTTTCTCAGCCTTGGCTGTGGCGACTGCTGTCCTCACCATGATCACACTCATCCCTATGTGAGTATCATTCACGATCACAACACTAGCAAGTGAAACGAATGCAGTCGATGATCTACAGGCTCATCATTGACGCGTTCCGAGGGGGGGCGTTTACTTCTTTGGTAGTGGTGGAAGTTAGCTGGTTCAGTATGTCCGCCCACCAATTCATCATTTGTGTTATACCTGACTATTGGTTCTTGAATAAAGGTATCCTGTGGATTCTGTGGCTATCAACCGGTGCCTACGCTGCCGACACTGATGGATTGGTATTCATCGGTTCTAGCTGCAACTTCGTAAACCGTATGTTCATCAATCTTTTTCAAAATGCGGTGTACTTACGGTCTGCCTTCAGCGACGATCTCCCTTGGCTGCGGCGAGTTCAAAGCCATCATGGCATTTTCTTTCCTGTCATGGATCATTTGTAAGTGCCTTGCATCTGACAGTCTCCTCGTTTTCGATTTTGACTGGAACCGGCAGTGATGGCGTACACCGTTACTCTCACTGTCTTCGCCTTCATCGGTCAGAATCGGGGGAACGCGGTATGGAAGACAACGGTTCGGGACGCGTCTTTCCTTGCTCAACCAGGGAAGGCAAGTACCGACAGCCCGATGATGGTGCAGCAGCCCTCGTACGTCAGTGGTCCGCAGTCGACAGCGCCCTCTATGTCGCAACACCATATTCCCATGCAGGTGGACCATCATTCTCCATCGCCTGGATTTGGGCAGGTGTAGAACCATGGCACCTCATTCCCCTTTCGGCTCTTGGCTTTTGGTATTTATTATCTCGGTTTACTCAGACCAATCTCTGAGTGAACCACGATATTCTATGCAATCGAGCTTGAATCGAGCTTCGTGTCTGTGTCTTGGTGGCAAGTCGTCGCTAGTCTTCAAATATAGTACTTAGGACACCTGCATACAAAAATAAATTTGAAGTATCGCAATTTCATATTCATTGTGTTCTCTAGATTGACAGTAAGTAAACTATCGTTGTCAACCCTACGAATTGACGCCAGACAAAACTACAGTACGCGGTATTTGTCCATGCACGCAGCTGGCTCAGAAGGTCATCGAGTTTCGATCTTGAATAAACTAGGATATTCTATGTAATCGAGCGTCGTTTCTGTATTCTGGTGGGAAGTCCACGCTTGTCTGTAGCACTAGATCTCAGGCTCAAAACTTCGTCTTTGAGGGAAAAGAAGCCGCTCCTCCTGGCTCTCGGCACAATCAGGTCCGTAGGTGAATTAGATGCCCATCGCGCAGCAAGTGAAAGACTAGCTCGTTAGGATACATAAATAAGGAAATAATAAGTGCTGTACTAAGTATTTGACGATCTAGAAACCCGCAGCGGGAATGGACTGTATAAGTGCCTCTGCCTCTGCTGAACGAGGCTTTATAGAGCACTTGAAAGGCTTTGGACGACTGGGATTCGCTCTCTTTGTGAACGCATGAAGAGATAGGAAGTCTATGTAAACCACTGACCTGATGGTCCCGCTGGTGTATTCTATGGCGGGCTCGATGATCATACCGTTCTCGACGACTTTAGTGATGTCGAAAACGGCCAATATTGTTGCATACTGCAAATACAGAAAAGCATCGGCGAGATGGAGCCCTTCAAGGCTATATCAGGACTTTGTTTTGTATGATTATGGTGATTAAGAGAGTTACCGGGACAAATGCTGTAGAAGCAAAAAGACGGTGGTGTTGGAAAGTGAGGAATTAGCAATAAGGAGATAAGACTGACCGTCTGCCAAAGCCGAAGCAATATAGTCTTGGATCTTGCTCTGCAGGCTTACTGTCCGTCTCCAAGAATCGCTGCGGATCAAATAATTCAGGATTTTTGTACGTTCGAGGATCACGAAGCATGTTCCTAAATCCAATTCAATGAGTACCGAAACTCAACGTTCAACACTCATACGACGTTGTGATAGGCAAGTTACCAGATGTTTGGGATGATGATCGATCCCTCTGGGATGAAATATCCATCTTGTATGTCATCCTTGGTCAGACGATGCACGATACCTGAAGCAAGCAATGTCAGCTGCATCAATGAACACTTATCTACAGTATCGAAAACAAAAATACCTAGCGGAGCGACCGGTCCCCATCTTAGCACTTCAGAAACCAGAGCTTCAACGTAGGGAAGGCGATCGTCGAGCGTGGGCAACCGATCGCGACCGACAGTGGCGTCAATCTCGAGCTGCGCTTGTTTCTGCACTTCTGGAAAGAGCGTCATCACGAGAAAAAAAGGTATGCATCGCTGAGACGATCTAGACAATTCAGGAGGGTTGAAGATGAAAGCCAATGCAGAAACAGTCTGATGACAGACGCTTACAATACCGGCTCCGCCTTCAGGCAGTCGTTCAAATAATGAGATACGCTATAATCACCCAAAGAAGAGACGTACCTGCATAAAGCCCCACAGCGGCCCACATTATGACATTTTCTTCCTCTGGAGTGGTCACTTTGCTCTGAAGAGTCGAGGTAAAGGAAGGCGATGCACAGTTGTTGGCCTACGCAATGCACGTCTCAGTTCATCGTAAGAGCCCGAAGAGGATGAAATATACCAATTGTTGCTTCATGTACTCGTATGGTCGGGTGGCCATCTCCGTTAAATCTTTCTTCCATGTCACAGCAAGCCTCTGGAAGACAACACCCGGAATCCACGCCGGAACATACTTCATGGCGGGAATGATGTCGACCAACCATTTACCAGGCTCAGCAGCCTTGGAGAATCCATCCATCGCAACATCGGCCAAATGGACGAATGGGTCGCTGTCCTCTTGAATCTGATATCCGTAGCACATGCTCAAACTGAAAGCATTGGACGTTCTATGGAGAAAAAATATTAGTCGAAATTCACCGATGCCTTACGATCCAACGCACTTGCCAAGCATCTCAATCAAGGCCTCCGGCTGTTCCAGTAGCCGTCGTAGACCTCGATAAGCCTCCCTTCTGATGTGGTCATTGAATATCTTTACACCAGTGCGACTGCCAATCGCGCGATGCAGAATGGTGCGGAACTTGCGCAGACGGTCACCGTACGGGGTCATCGGAATACTCTCATTCCAGCCCACGAGTTCGCCAGCCATGACTTGCACGGGTCGATCAGAATAGATGTTGCTTTTCTTGTTAAGCATCTCGACCGCCGTATCCCCGTCGTTGACGATGATCATGTGCTTCCCGAGTACGCTGATATGAATGATGCCTCCTGAAACACTAGCATTATGAGAAAATAGAAATATATCAGACGACAGGCGTACCAAATCTTTTTCCCCACTCTGCAAATGCTTTCCATTGATGTTCCTTTGGTAGATCCATGATGTTGCCTATAATCGGCCAACCTTTGGGTCCATGAGGGAGCGGCTCCCTTCGCCATCTCACTGGAATATAGTGGGTGAACCACAGTCCGAAGGCGAGAAAGACAGAGACGATATACAGAAGCATGATATTGGTCATTGCGCAATGGCACCGGCAGCAGAGGGAGGGGTAGTGGGTAGAATCGCATCTCCTGGCGCTATGAGTATTTATGCATTGTCGGTGCCAGTGGGATGGGCGATTGTCAATCAGGCATAATTAATCAAGAGAGCGTGATGAAAATGAGCGAAAATGCGATCATCAAGCACTGGGCGCCTGAATGCGGTAAAACAACACGTCGAATTAGCACTATCATTTCTTCGAAGGATCTATGACGGGTGAAATGGACAATCTCCATCAATACTCGCAGCAAGGTGTGCGACATAATCTCCCGATGATGGTGCAGCAGCCCTCGCATGTCAGTGCTCCGCACTTGACCGCGCCCTCTATACCGCAACACCATATTACCATGCAGGTGGACCATCATTCTCCATCGCCTGGAATTGGGCAGGTATAGAACCATGGCACCTCATTCCCTGCGGGCTGTCCGTCGCAGCCTGCCCGTCCGGTCTCTTGATAATAAGTAGATTCATCTCAGGTTTCATTGTGAGCTTCAAACAAGATACAGGCTCACATACCCGATAAACAACGGGCAGTCGTAATGAATCACGAATCGAACTAGAATTGGTGGTCAGATAGAAAAGGTAAAGCATAACAAACTAAGTACCGCTCGCACGGATGATGCCCATTCCAAAAGCAATCTGTGAATCCCAGCAATGCTCGATCAACCAAAGTCTCAAAACAGAGCAAAAGACATACCGTGCCGACGATGACATCTGTTTGTCCATCTTTCCATTCCTTCAATATACATTTCTTGTCCGTCTCTGCCATCTTGGCATGAAAATGTCTAGCCTTGATATTCTGGTTGGCGAGCTCGGCGGTGCAGCCCTAGGTGAAGGTTTCCGTACACTCTTCGATTGGACGCGAAACTTCATTAGCAATGTGCCCCCATTATATAGGAAATCACGATGCATCGGTCCAAGCTTTAAAGTGATATCAATTAGCAGTGTGATCCGTGCATGTTATGGAAGTGTAACTCTACATAGCCCTGCATAGGTGACTGGATAGCCGCCGTTGTTGGATTCTTGGAAGGAACCGAAGATTTGCAAGCTCGCCAGGTGGTCGAATATATCCGCTCAGTCTGCGCCTGTCGAACATCCTTACCTGCCCCGTACAAGCGAAATCGATTGAGATTTTTCGTCATAAGGTCCTTCTTGATGGAATTTTGAAAGACATCAATGGCTTGGGTTCTAGTGATCTTGCTACGACTATTTTCGACTTCCTGAATCAATTTGCTCATGTTGATCGCAGCGCCGGTCATGTCCTGCTCAACCACGGGGACGGTGCAGGCGCAGTTATCACACGTGTCCTCGCACTGATGCGCATCGAATTTCTCCCCGAAATGGCTCAGGAGGAGGACCCGATGGCAGTCGACGTCGTTAAGAGAGAATTGGATGACTTCACGTACATCCATGACCTGCCGCTCCTTATCTTCTGCTTTCAGATCCTCATTTTCGCGAATGCGATTAAGAAGACTCTGGCAATCGAAAACACGAATAATCTGTGCAGAAAAAAATACAATCGTTGAGTGAGAATCCAGAAAAAGGAGGTAAGAAAACACACATGAGTCGTCGCTGATCTTCAAGTACAGTACCCAGGACACCGGCATACAAAAATGAATTTGAATTATAGAGTATCGCAATTTCATCTTCAGTTATCAAATATTGACGCTGGACAAAACTGTAGTATGTACGCGGTATCTGTCTGTGCAGAGCTGTGCAGGCGACTGGCTCAGAAGATCATCGAGATTCGAACTTGAGTAAACTAACGATATTCTATGTAATCGAGCGTCGTTTCTGCATTTTGATGGGAAGTCCACGCTTGCCTATGACTCTAGCTCTCAGGCTCAAAAGTTCATCTTTGAGGGAAAGGAAGCCGCTCCTCCTGCTCTCGGCACAATCAGGTCCATAGGTAAACCAGAGGCCGATCGCGTAGCAAGCAGAAGTCTAGCTCGTTGGGTTATACAAATTGTTCTTAAGATACACAAACAAGTAATGGCTGTGACAATGCTGAGCGAACTCGAAAACATAGGTGCTGTATCATCCTCCAAGTATTTGACGATCTAGAAGCCTGCAGCGGGAATGGACTGTATAAGTGCGTCTGCCTCTGCTAAACGGGGCTTGATAGAGCACTTGAAAGGCTTTAGACGACTGGAATTCGCTCTCTTTGTGAATACATGAAGCGATGGGAAGTCTATGTAAACCACTGACCTGATGGTCCCGCTGGTATACTCTATGGCGGGCTCGATGACCATACCGTTCTCGACGACTTTAGTGATGTTGAAAACGGCCAATATTGTTGCACACTGCAAATAGAGAGAGGCGTCGGCGAGATGGAGCCCTTCAAGGCTATATCAGGACTTTGATTTGTATGAGATGATGGTGATTAAAAGACTTACCGGGACAAATGCTGTAGAAGCAAAAAGATAGAGGCGGTGTTGGAAAGTGAGGAAATTAGCAATAAGGAGATGAGACTGACCGTCTGCCAAAGCCGAAGCAATATAGTCTTGGATCTTGCTCTGCAGGCTTACTGTCCGTCTCCAAGAATCGCTGCGGATCAAATAATTCGGGATTTTTGTACGTTCGAGGGTCACGAAGCATGTTCCTAAATCCAATTCAACGAGTACCGAAACTCAACGTTCAACACTCATACGACGTTGTGATAGGCAAGTTACCAGATGTTTGGGATGATGATCGATCCCCCTGGGATGAAATATCCATCTTGTATGTCATCCTTGGTCAGACGATGCACGATACCTGAAGCAAGCAATGTCAGGTGCATCAATTAACATTTACCTACAGTATCGAAAACAAAAATACCTAGCGGAGCGACCGGTCCCCATCTTAGCACTTCAGAAACCAGAGCTTCAACGTAGGGAAGGCGATCGTCGAGCGTGGGCAACCGATCGCGACCGACAGTGGCGTCAATCTCGAGCTGCGCTTGTTTCTGCACTTCTGGAAAGAGCGTCATCACGAGAAAAAAGGTATGCATCGTTGAGACCATCTAGACAATTCAGGAGGGTTGAAAGTGAGAGCCAATGCAGAAACAGTCTGATGACAGACGCGTACTGTACCGGCTCCGCCTTCAGGCAGTCGTTAAAATAATGAGATACGCTATAATCACCCGAAGAAGAAACGTACCTGCATAAAGCCCCACAGCGGCCCACATTATGACATTTTCGTCCTCTGGAGTGGTCACTTTGCTCTGAAGAGCCGAGGTAAAGGAAGGTGACGCAGAATTGTTTGCCTGCGCAATGGACGTCTCAAATCATCGCAAGAGCCCGAAGAGGATGAATTATACCAATTGTTGCTTCATGTACTCGTATGGTCGGGTGGCCATCTCCGTTAAATCTTTCTTCCATCTCTTAGCAAGCCTCTGGAAGACGACACCTGGAATCCACGCCGGAACATACTTCATGGCGGGAATGATGTCGACCAACCATTTGCCAGGCTCAGCCGCCTTGGAGAATCCATCCATCGCAACATCGGCCAGATGGACGAATGGGTCGTTGTCCTCTTGAATCTGATATCCGTAGCACATGCTCAAACTAAAAGCATTGGACGTTCTATGGATAAAAAAGATCAGTCAGAATTCACCGATGCCTTACGATCCAACGCACTTGCCAAGCATCTCAATCAAGGCCTCCGGTTGTTCCAGTAGCCGTCGTAGACCTCGATAAGCCTCCCCTCTGATGTGGTCGTGAAATGCCTTTACATCTGTGCGACTGCCAATCGCGCGATGCAGAATGGTGCGGAACTTGCGCAGACGGTCACCGTACGGGGTCATCGGAATACTCTCATTCCAGCCCACGAGTTCGCCAGCCATGACTTGCACGGGTCGATCAGAATAGATGTTGCTTTTCTTGTTAAGCATCTCGACCGCCGTATCCCCGTCGTTGACGATGATCATGTGCTTCCCGAGTACGCTGATATGAATGATGCCTCCTGAAACACTAGCATTATGAGAAAATAGAAANATATCAGACGACAGGCGTACCAAATCTTTTCCCCCACTCTGCAAATGCTTTCCATTGATGTTCCTTTGGTAGATCCATGATGTTGCCTATAAGCGGCCAACCCTTGGGTCCATGAGGGAGCGGCTCCCTTCGCCGTCTCACTGGAATACAGCGGATGAACCACAGTCCGAAGGCGAGAAAGACAGAGACGATATACAGAAGCGTGATATTGGTCATTGCGCAATGGCACCGGCAGCAGAGGGAGGGGTAGTGGGTAGAATCGCATCTCCTGGCGCTATGAGTATTTATGCATTGTCGGTGCCAGTGGAATGGGCAACTGTCAATCAGGCGTAAGTAAAGAGTGGTCTCAGCGTGACGAAAATGCGATCAATAGATACTGGGCGTCCGAATGAGGTGAAAGAACACTTCGAAAGAGCACCCTTGTTTCATCGAAGGGTGTCATTTATAACGGGTGAAATGAACAAGTTTCTATCAATACTTACAATAGAGTGTGTGACAGTGGATCCGTAGAAATGAGAGCCTGAGTCGTCTCGAGCTCCTATATATAATTAGTCTGGGCCGCTGTGAAATATGTACATCTTCGCAAACTTGTCACTAGAATGCAGAAGGCGACCTGCACACCTAGCCATCTCGCGACGGCAATGAGTTGTGGATCACTTTCAAAACATTACAGTAGGAAGCCGAGAAGACTTGTAATAAAATATGTACCTTTAAGATTGCAAATTGCACGTGTCACTGAAAACGTAGCAATATGATGGACGCCAGTCTTTGAATCAGTTAACATTTCAAAGAGTGAGCTCGGGTGGGCATCCGTGCGATATAGCTAGTATTTTGGCACCAGACGTTCTGTCACGATGCAATACATGAGGCAATCCAGACGATGGACATATTATAGCATAACGCACTTGTGAACAATGTCGTTAACAGCCCAGCCGATAAGTCGGCCAGCCATCTCTTGAACAGATCGGCCAGAGTAAATGCTACTTTTCTTGACCAGCATCTCATACGCGACTCTTCCATTGTTGACAATCATAATACGTTGTCCGAATGCACTGATATGAATGATACCTCCCGTTACGCGAATGACCGCTGAGCAAATCTGACAAACTTGAGAAAGAAAAACGCTAGAGTTGCAGACGTACCCCATTTATCACGCCACTCAGCAAACGTCCACCGTTCCTGCTCTCTGGGCAAATCTGCGGCGTTGCCTATCAGAGGCCAGCTAGTAGGGCCAGGAGGAAGGGGTATCTGTCGCTTTCGGACCAAAATACGACGGACGAGCCATAGTCCAAAGGCGAGAAGAATAAAATCCAGAAAATTAAGGTCTGCCATATCGAAAACCGGGCACGGTCCGAAATGTGGCTCTGTGATGTGTGATGAGGGGAGAAAGTAGTCACATATTCTGATGGGAAAGAGATTCCTCAGTTGTAAAATGGTGGTCCATTGATCAAACAACTTACCATTCAGGAAATTCGACTTCCGTACCGTTCCCTCGTACGGGATCTGAGTCAGCGACCATTCGTTGGGTCCGCAAGTGTGACAACAGCAAGACAACAGCAGCCTGCGCGTGGGTGGCGCGTGGCGTATGGCAGGCGAACCCCCTGGCAAACCCAGTCTTGGCAAGAGCCCGTGTCTTCCCACAATGGATTTCCTCTTCGTCCCGCTGGCAGCCTCTGTCGGGGCGTCCGTCGACCAAGTAAAAGTGCGTCCTCAATAACATACAGCGACGCGATGAGCTTGACAGTCCATGCGTCCTCCACAGCTAATTGCCTGCCTTTTGGTTTCATACCCTCTCGGAAGCCTTTTTATCCGCATACCGTCATCTCGACCCGCGCTCAAGCACCTCTTCAATCTCTCCATCGCCTTCTTTTATTTTATTCCCGTTCTCAATCTTAGAGTCGCATTCCTGCAACTGCTGGGAGATGTTTTGGCCACCTATTTCGTAACAGCCAATGTGAAAGGCTCTCATATGCCCTGGATCGTGTTTACGTGAGTTCTGAATTTCTGTCCTCCGGTTAAACTGCGTCTTTGAACTGCGTCTTTGCATCATTCTGACTTCTTGGAACGTTAGCATGTTGATGGGACACTTAACTGTGAAGTAATTTTTTTTTTCCGACTCAAGATTCGGCGAAACGTTCATGACCTTCCTCAGTCATGTTATCCGAGCAATGTTTGCTATGGGCTATGAGACATTTGACGTCACAGGCCCCCAAATGGTTCTCATTATGAAACTCACGACGTTCGCCTGGAATGTGTACGATGGTCGGCGACCAGCGGAGGTAAACAACCTCCTTCTCATATTTTCCATTTTGCCGACGAATGGTCACGGTCAGGATTTGGACAGGTGGCAGCTTCAGATGAAGGTTTCCAAATTTCCGTCTCTGCTTGAATTCTTGGGATACGCGTAAAGCCGTTTGTATCTCTCTTAGTGCGGGCGCCGTATACTGATCAATGTGATATTATAGATTTTACTTTCCCGGAGTCCTTGTCGGCCCGTACCTGGAGTACGCAGCATACTCGTCTTTGATTGACGAAACGCTATTCAAGAGCTATGAGAGTAATGCAACGGATGACAGTAGGGGAAACTCAGTCCCCCAGCACAGGAAGAGAGCGATCCCAGATGGCCGAAAACGGGTTGCGTACAGGAAAGGGCTCTGGGGTCTACTTTATCTCGGGCTATTCATGGCCTTTTCCCCGTCTTTCTACTTCGGCATCACCATCACGGATTGGTTTGCGAAGCAAGGCTTGCTTTATAGGTGAGTTACCTTCATCATCGCCTTCCTGCACATTGCTCACCAATGGTAGAATAATCTATCTTCAGTTCTGCGGGTTCATTGAACGCGCCAAGTATTATGGCATTTGGATACTCACCGAGGGAGCGAGCATCCTCACTGGCCTGGGCTTCACAGGCTACGGCCCATCTGGCAAGTCGCTTTGGGAAGGCGCGGCGAACGTCAACGTCCGCTTGATCGAGTTCCCGCCTAACTTCAAAGTCCTCCTGGACTCATGGAACATGAAGACAAACGTATGGCTGCGTGAATGCATGTACAAGAGGGTCACGCCCAAAGGCAAGAAGCCTGGCTTCAAAAGCAGCATGATCACCTTCGCTACCAGCGCTTTCTGGGTGGGTAACGCATCTTATAATTAACTTGGATTTTTCCTGAATAGCGAAAATCTTATTTGGGATCAGCATGGCGTCGCGGGTGGTTATTACCTCACCTTTATCCTAGGAGGTTTTGTCCAGACTGCTGGACGCCTTTGTCGCACGCATATTCGCCCCCTCGTCATGTCTGCCACCGTTCCCGCACTCTTCAATGGGTCAAATGGTTCACCTGCAACCATTGGCGCACCGGCGAAGAGCTCTCTGCAGGGACCGAAGACCACTATCAAAAAGCTCTACGACGTCTTGAGCATCGTCGTGTCTATTTTGCTAGTCAACTATGCGACAGTGCCCTTCATGCTGCTCAACCTCAAAGATTCCATCGACGGTTGGAGTCACCTGGCCTGGTACGGGCACTGGATGATTGGGCTTTGCCTGCTTTTCTTCTATGCAGGTGGACGCCGCTGGTTAAAGAAAATTCAGGCGAGACGCGTGCAAAAGGCATCTGCAGGCTCATCATCAGATGATCTTAATCAAATCCCGAACTCCATCTTCCCTCCGGTCGACTCTGCCGCTCAGGAAATAGAGAAACGGTTGGATTAATCAGCGACGACGCGCTGCAATTTAGATACCTTAGTTAATGAGACTGGACATCTATGCTAACTTACGATACCTAAAAATCATCTTACCAGTGACTTGCAGCGTAGTATATTCTGATCATGAACGCGGAGGTCGCAATCATAGCGCACGAGACCGGACCAAGAGGGCTTGCAAGAATGGGCGTAATGCATACAATTTGCTTGGGCTCATAATGGTAAATAGAAAGAAAGAAAAAACGCCCATATCGCATGATGTAAAACCTCTGTCCCACATACCCATATACCGACTGCACGTCGGTTTTGGAGGTCGCTTAGACCTTGAAACCACGAGACTTTCGGCGACCACGGGCACGCTCGAACTGTATTGACATATAAGAAGAGCATTATAAATATGCAAGAGTACTACGCACTTTGCGGCCTTTGGAGATGGTGTGTGGCTTCTTGTGCTTGTGAGGCCCCATGCCGAAGTGCTTGACGGCCTCCCGTGTGTTCCTTTTGCCCCTCAAGAGGACAGTGTTGGAACCAGTGGGCGCCCGAAGAGCGAGCTGATCCAGGGTGAGAACCTCACCACCAGCCTTGATGATCCGCTCCTTGGCGGCGTGGGTGAAGCGGAGAGCGGCGATGGAAAGTTTGGGGACTTCCTGCAGACGGACGTCATCGGTGACGGTACCAACCTGCACAATGATTTTTGATGAGCGATCCTCGACATTCGCGGTCTCCTTGGCGATGCGAGAGAGGGAGAGGGGAGGGCGGTTGATCTTGGAGAGGAACAAGCGGTGAAGAATCGCCTGCAATGCACTGTCAATATTTCGACGACGACACAACGTGGCAATATGAGACCTTGTTGAACTTCGAGTCAGTACGGCGGGCAAGGAAACGGTATAGCTGGAATAGATGTCAGCCGAAACCTCAAAGTAAGTAAATACCGTGAGGACATACCTTGACGAGCAAGAGGAGGTAAGGGTCCTCGCTCACGGGGGCCGTGCGGTTGCCCTTCTTGACATGATGCTTGGCAATATCGATACCCTGGACATAAAACACGCGTTGATAATCACTCCCGACGTCGACGCCGGCGACGAGCTCACCATCTTGTTCTTGCCGAAAGTCTTGTTTGCGGTTGTTGGTGTAGGGACTGAGGCTGAAGAACTGTGCAGTTGCTTACTTTTGAGTTTGACATCGCGGTCTTTTAATTTTAGACAGCATCGCCACAAACTTGACCAAACTTCAACCTCCAACCACCATGGTGCGTAAGCCTACTTGTCGTCGTCGTCGTTGTCCGCGTTGGACTCCACTTTATTAACATGACTTCTCATATCCAGTACAACGAACCGGCTGCACCTCCTGTTGATCCTTACTCGGACGCATACAACGCTCCTCCCCCGGCTGTGCCCACTCCGGCTGTTGAAACTCCTGTACCTCCTGCAAGAGGTCGCTCCCGCTCGCGAAGCCCGGCTCACAGTGGTGGTTATCATAGCCCACCTCCATTCCGTAGGCCATCTCCTCCCCCTAGGAGGCCTTCGCATGCTCCCATCGTATGATTCTGCACTTGAATTAGCGTTGCCACTCTAACTCCAATTTAGGCGCCCAATCCATCCGCTGTCCTTGGGGTTTTCGGTCTGAGCATTCGTACCACTGAACGTGATCTTGACGAGGAGTTTAGTAGATTTGGTCGAGTAGACAAAGTGACAATCGTGTACGATCAAAGGGTATGTCTTTTTCATCATCGTGTTGAAAGGCAATCGTTCATAGATTTCCTGTGACTAAGTCCGACCGCTCCCGTGGATTTGGATTCATAAAGATGGTCACTGTCGAGGATGCAACTAGATGTATCCAAGAGTTAAACGGCGTCGTAAGCTATCTTGATCACTGCGTTTTATTCGTATGACCAATGTCCACAATCAGGATCTCAACGGTCGGCGCATCCGCGTGGACTACTCAGTCACAGATAGGCCTCACGCACCGACTCCCGGAGAATACATGGGGCACCGTCGCTCTGCCGGTCGCGATTCGTACTATGGCCGCGACTCCTACAGGGACCGTGACCGCGATACTTACCGACGCGGCTACGGAGGCCACGACCGTGACCGAGATCGGGACCCGTATGGACGCGATAATCGAGATTGGCGCGAACGCCGCAGCCCCCCTCCATCCCGTGGTGGACGTTACTCCCCTGAATATCGTCGTCGCAGGAGCTATTCCAAGAGCCCTCCGAGAGGTAGCAGCCCTACTCGTGGTGGCCGCGACTATGACGCTCCTCCTTCAGCCAACGGGGGAGGTGAGGCCTCTCGCTGGTAAATGATCGTGTTGTTAAGATGGCCTGTCGTCAGCCCGTCATCTCGAGGTTGGTTTTTCAGGTGAATAGGGCGAACGCAGGGCGGGTCTAGGTGAAGACGCTGGCGGGTATCAAGGTTATCAAGAGATGAAGAGTGTCGTGGCGTTTCCCGTGCAAGCCCAAGCCAACATCAAGTTTTGTTTCTTCTTCTCCTGCAGAACTGGACTCCATACGATAGCACAAACAGACAAGTTTTCAAGTTTCCTTCGATATGCGCCTGTTTCTTGTAATCCCCCTACGGTTGCTTGATTTGTTGCAAGTGCAAGATCCTAGTTCTCCGACGCAATGTTGGCCCAGCGGCGTCTTCCATCCGGTCTCAAACCGATGAAGACTGCATGCGACGGCCTGTCTGGGCGTGAATTTGAGCAAGAATGGAGTCCATTATGACTAGGATCTGATGTCCTTCACACGGCGTGCTCCTCGCCAGGATGACTCGACTGCGGGGCCGCACTCGAATGCGATGTTCACTGGCGCTTAATGGACATTCCGTCTTCTCGTTGCCCGATCTGGCTGCCTGTCCTCTGTTGCTGCGCTGCTGTACTTTCAGATGCCGGGCTGACAAGAATTCGTCCTCATGGCCTTGCTTCATTTATTCTGGTAGTCGGTACGTATACTCTCGTTGGCCACGTCGGCTTCACTATGGGCTTGTCTTCGTCTTGCCGTGAAGCTCATCGTATCTCTTGCCCTTGCCGTCATGACGCATGCTATTTATTTGAATGTATTTTAGCCTTAATGAATTAGAATTCTCATTTAACATTGATTTTAATGCACTGGGTCTTCTTCCCATTCAAGGAGCTTAACAATTATCGCCGGTATTTCTGAATGAGTACGCGTCTGTGCGCATGCTATGAATGCGGCAGATTTTCGCTTCCTTTCACGTGACGCGCACTAAGGGACAGCGTTCGCTGCAAAGTTCCTCCACCACTGTTCTCGAATCCCGATTACTGTAATGCCTCGTATAAGAAAAAGTAGGTCTCGATCAGAGCGCTATCGTTCAACTTTGTTAATTTGCGTTGTTCAGAGACGAGTAAGCGTGGTTCGACAAACCAACGATCCCGGATCAAGCACAAGGCCGTCGACAGCAGGAAGAAGGCAAAGAAAGCAGCTAAAAAAAACCCCCAGTGGAAGTCAAGTATGTCCATTAGTGCTAATACCATGCGGTCTGTGTTCACCACTCCTTACAGAGCAGCCCAAAGACCCTGGGATCCCCAATAATTTCCCTTACAAGGATCAAATCCTTGCTGAGGTCGCGGAACAGCGGAGACTTGTGAGTGTTCTCGTCAATAAGATGCATGGAATCATATGAATCGCAACATAGGCTGCGGAGGCGAAGGAACGTCGAAAGGAGGAGAAAAAGACAATCAAGGCGCAGCATGCTTCAGCTCCAGAATCTGGTGTGCGGGACGACTCTACTGGTGACAAGGGAGAGGGGGACGAGGGGGACGGAATTGGATTTGATGGTATCGTGAGCTTAGGCATGGAGGAGCAAGGGAAGAAGGACAAGGGAAAGGCAACCGCTTCACCGGTTACTGAGGACGAGCAGGACGTCCCAGTACTGATTTCTCCGGACCTGCCGAACCTTCAATCTGTGCTCAACAAGGCGGACGTTGTGGTGGAAGTCCTCGATGCTCGTGACCCTTTGCCGTGCAGAAGCTCACAGTTGGAGAAGCTTGTGACAAGTAAAAGTGGCCGGAAGCTGCTCCTAGTGTTGAACAAGATCGGTATGTCACACTGCCCGCGTTTGTCGAGCTATTAGTTGAAAATTCTCGCTCTAGACACATGTGCACAAGAGCCGCTATCGTCGTGGACAAAACACTTGCGAAACGAACATCCAACCCTCCTCTTCCGCTCTGCTTCCTCATTCCTCCCATCCGCTGATGATACCCCCATTCACAAGAAAACAAAGGGAAAAGAGCTCATGAATGATGCATGGGGCGCGGAGCCCGTCCTTGCAGTCTTGGGCAAGTGGGCGCAGGAAAAAGGCGGTACCGATTCCCTTGAAGTCGCTGTTGTCGGTGCAACGAACGTGAGTGAAGGAAAATTATCTTCACCATCTATATTGAATGACATGACCGTGTAAAATCAGTCAGGAAAGAGCTCGTTCATTAATTCACTTGTACGGAAATCCGTTTTCCCCATATATTCATCCTCATCGCGACAAGCACCAACCACCACACCTTACGCGCAAGAGACTACAATCGAGGCTGGCGGCAAAGTGATCAAGCTCATTGACACTCCTGGTCTCTCATGGCAGTCTGTATCAGAGCAGAGCCCTGAGGATGCTGAACGAGCCCGTGCTCAGGATATCCTTTTGCGAAGTAGGGGTCGGGTTGACCGCTTGAAGGATCCAGCACCAGCAGGTAAGCGAGCCGCCTATAATTTCTGCAAGGGGTGTTACATTAATACTGCATGGATTAGTCACGCAAATTGTGTCTCGCGCGGACGTAGAGGACCTTATGGTCTTCTACAATTTACCTGCGTTCGCTAAGGGAAATGTCTTGGGCTTTTTATCCGGCATAGCGCGATCTAACGGCTTGATTAAAAAGGTGGGTCTAATTTTATTCGCATCTCTCTACGGCTTACGAGCTCGTCTGCTGACAATCATTACAGGGAGGCGCCCTCGACCTTACTGGCGCATCGCGGGTTGTTCTGCGCGACTGGGCTACAGGCAAGCTTCGGCGTTATGCCGCCCCTCCCGCCCCTCCTATCCTTACCTCTGCTGCTCATGTGGAAGCCCTCGCGGATATATACGCAAAAGACATGAGTATTCTATCTCATCTAAAAACGCGGAAAGAGATGCGGAAGGAGAGTGGGTTGGTGAAGCTCCTTTCCGGCGCCGTAGATGATCGCGGGTTGGAGTTGACAGCACCTTGGCTCGGTACAGAGGAAAGCGACAGCGAAGACGAAGACGACGAAAGTAGAGATGAGGATGTGCAGATGGAAGAGAGGGTCGAGGAGGACAAAGAGCTGGACGAAGACGAAGGGGACGGAGACGAAGGGGACGAAGACGAAGGAGAGGCCGATGACGACGACGAAGCCCTCCCTCCTGCCGGCAAACGGAAGCGAGTCTCAAATGTTCCTCCTGCTCGACCGTCCAAAAAAGTCGCATTCTCTGCCTCCGTAAAACCTCCCCAATCTTCCACCAAAAACGCTAAAATTGCGTCGATACCAGCAACAATCCATTCCCCCTCACATCCCACGCTCAAATCTGTGCTCAAGCCTACAGCAAATCCAGCTGCTGTCATGCAGGCTAAAAGAGTAAAGGTGAAGGCTAACAAGCCTGCTAAGCCTCCAGCCGCTGCCACCTCACTCACCAAAAAAGCTCCCGCTAATGCACACTCAAAAAAGGTCGTCGCTACGACTGGCGATGAGTACGATTTCGGCAAGTTTTTCTGAATTCCCAGTAGGAGGACATGCTTTGTTTTTGTGGACTCGCCCCACGTTGTCAATGATCATATGTTCATCCGAGTTGCTCCGTTTTGGTTCAGCTCTACGCTTATTATATACTGAACGTTAACTGCGCTCATTCGAGAGACAGTAGTGTCGCATGTATCCATTGCCTAGGTCCGTCTCTACTCTTCATTGCAGTATTCAAGAAGACATTTTCTAGGACACATATACCCAGATGTTGTCGCCGTTTGGTTTCTACTCGCAGTAGAGTTCTTGTCGTATCTTGGCAGGGATGCAAGCAGATCATCAATAATTCGCACGGGCATCTGAAAGACTGACTTGGAAGACGTCCAACTATTTACTCTCGATTAAGTAACCTTGGTGCGTTGATCGCCTTTTTTTCACGCTTTTGAGGTCAGGACTAAGTACCTAGCAAGGGCTATTCGTGCTCCTTGTCGCCGCTCGCTGCCGTAGGTATTGTCAGGTGCTATCTGTAGAAGGCTTCGTTGGAGCTGCTTGTATTATAAGCTGTCGTTCAGCCCATCATCGGCCCTCCACATCTCACAGGAAAGTCACCACTGATTAATACATGACATGCCTCCTAGGTCGCATCTTGTCTGAACGCTGAAGCCTTCCCAGGGACGATGATAGCGCAAGGAGACTTGCTGATCCCCCGTAGCTCATAGTGGAACATGGTCGCCGCCTGCCATAAGTTCGAATGGGATTCAAGGTGCCGAGTTCAGCTGCTCAGACTTGGCTTCAGATTCGACTCTGTTCGCCGTTCTTTTCGTCCGTCATGGCACACCACGGGTTTGCCCTAAACGACGACATGTGCTGACTGATTATATATTATAGCTTGATTGGCATTCACTCGCGTTCTCACTCCTTGTGCATACGATCTACTTCTGCCAATCCCGCTTGGCCGTATAGCGACTAGGATCGCCATGATTATCTGTTTTTGTTATACCTCTCGCCGATCCTCGGACGTAGTACGGCCCGTGAAACGTATTAATATCCATGGCATTTGCAGATGCAACTTAAGCCCCTCTGCCCCGTTCGCGCTCTGCTGTCACCGAACAATGACTGGTGTCACATTTCTGGACATTGTCTTTTTTTGCCTTCGGGCTGTGGCTCGTGCGTCGTACTTTAGTACGACGGCGACTGGCTCTACCTCCTCTGCCTCCTGGCCCCAAAGGATTGCCTCTTGTAGGCAACGTCATGGATCTACCAAAGGAACAGCAATGGAAGACATTCGCAGAGTGGGGAAACAAATGGGGTACGTTTGCCCTCTGGAAGTTTTCTGTTTCCTAACAGCCTTTTAGGAGGTCTCGTTCATGTCAGTACATTTGGGCGGCATGTGATTGTCATCAACGATGGGGAGACTGCTGTCAAGATGCTTAACAAGAAAAGCAACATCTATTCTGACCGACCTATGCACGTTATGGCTGGCGAGCTTGTCGGCTGGAACAATAGCATTACATTGGCCCCGTATGGTGACCGTCTGCGCAAGTTACGCTCCTTGGTGCATCGTGCGATCGGTACTCGCACCAATCTTGTCGCATTCCATGGCCATATCCAGGCGGAGTCGTATCGATCTTTGCAACGACTGCTGCATAAGCCGGAGGCCTTGGTTGAGACACTTCGCAAGTGCGCTGGATAGTATCATCTTTGGAAACATAACGGATTAATTATCAACGAACTCTTCCAACAGGACGTCTGGGGCTATCATTCTGAGTATATTCTATGGATATCATATTCAAGAGGACGATGACCCCCTCGTTCATGTGGCCGATGCGACGATGGAAGGGTTCTCCAAGTCCACAGAGCCTGGGGCATGGCTAGTCGACATTATTCCCGTCATTAAGTATGTGCCGACGTGGTTTCCGGGCGCTCATTCAAGAGGTTGGCTCCGGAATGGAGGAAATATTGGATAGCGATGGTCAATCAGCCATTCAATCTCGTGAAGCAACAGATAGTAGGCCTCATAATCAGACCATTATATCTCATAAAATCTGACTAGCACCTTGTAGGTCGAAGGCACTGCGTCACCCTCTTTTACTCTAGATCTCCTTCAGGGTAGGGAGATCACTCCAGAGGAGGAAGAACTCATAAAAGTGGCCGCTGGAAGCATGTACGGAGGTATAGTATTCCTTGAAGCGTGTTAATTGAAGCTCAAAGCTGACGAACTCTATTAGGTGGAGCTGACACTGTACGTATCTGCGTCATACTGTCATGGGTACTCATTGATCACATTCTCGATTTCCGTCAATTGACTAGATCGTGTCAGCGATGCAAACCTTTTTTCTCGCTATGACGCTCTTTCCCGAGGTACTGCAGCGGGGTCATCTAGAGATCGGTTCCGTTGTCGGAAATGACCGACTGCCCACGCTGGACGATCACCTTCCGTATGTTGAAGCTCTCGTCTCCGAAGTTCTTAGATGGGGTCCCGTCGCTCCGCTAGGTATCTGTACCTTCCTCACTTGAATAGATGACGACGCAGCTGATCCATCTCTGGGCAGGGTTTGTGCATCGGGTGACGGAGGATGACGTCCAAGATGGATATCTCATACCAAAGGGGTCTACTGTTTTGCAGAACATATGGTGATTATCTTACCATGATCATTGCGGCGCAGCCCGAGACTGACTTTTCACTTGATCTGGTTCAGGAAAATGCTTCACGACCCTCGAACGTATAAAAATCCGGAAACCTTCAATCCGCAGCGGTTCTTGGAAACAAACGGGAGGCCTGCAGAGCAAGACCCGAGATTGTACTGTTTTGGCTTCGGCAGACGGTTAGTTGCGGTCTGTTGTCTCTTACATTCTCACTCCAACAATGGCTGTTATCTCTCCCGTCCAGTATCTGTCCGGGTAAGTCATATCGTCTCCAACACACGCAAACCAAGATTGTTGATAAATTCGCCGCTAGGAATGCCTTTCGCGGATGCTTCTCTTTTTCTGCAGTTTGCTACAGTCTTGGCCGTCTTCAACATTACAAAAGCCGTCTCGAAGGAAGGGGTGGTTATCGAACCCGTCGTGGAATTCACCAGTGGGACAGTCAGGTTCGTATCCTCGGCGCGATCTCTTCCCTTGTGAACCGATCCCTCACGGAGGACACATACCGTATCAGCCGCCCAAAGCCTTTCAAGTGCTCTATCAAACCCCGCTCGGCCAAGGCGGAAGCCCTCATCATGTCTTCTCAACCTGCAGAGCTTTGAGTTGCTCGTCTCGTATGGCAGGCCCGGAGGATGGTAGACTCCGCTATGGTAACTATGAGCGAATAGTGTCTTGTCACACTCACGATTAAAGGCGAAGGGCACAAGGCTTTAAACCCCACGTCACTCCCATTTCACTCTCGGCAAGTTTTTCTAGTATATCCCAGTTATGGAATGTGTTCCTTCTTGAATTTGAACCCGCCTCACTTGCATGGCAAACGATTGCACGTATTGGAGTCGCCTCATGATCATTCATTTTCGCGTCCGTCACACGTCAAAGTTGCTGATCTGATGAGAAATGAGTAGCGCAAATTGCATTTGTTGCACGAGGCTGTCTCTTGTGTATGCTCTATGACAATGTTCGAAAGAATGCTGCGTGCAGCATTGCTGTCGCGGACATAGTGTCTAGGTTTGACGTTCGCATCAGAATTTTGCGCTCCGCTGAGAACTTTTTTAAGGATGTTTTTGGCAGCCGAGAGTAATCTCAGGAATGTTCGTCGGCTTGTTGCACGCAAGGCATTCCAAAAGCCATCTTCAAAGCGACGTTTTAGTGGCCAACCTTTTCAGAGCGCCCTACCTGATCTCGATTTCGGTAAAGCAGTCACCTTCTTGGCTGGGCCAGGCTGCTGGCAAGGGACGTCCGACCTCTTTGTCACCTACTTCCTCACTGAATGATGGCAGGACCCCCGATAATAGGAGGGGAACCTAGATGAAAATTTCCGGATTTTCGGATTTTTTGTCCGGACCGAAATTTCGCGATTTTGGGCTCTTTATGTCCGGATTTTTCGCTAGGTTCGCGCTGAGGCCATTTTTTGTCCGGACAGAGCATATAGGTCCCAGAAAATCACCAAAATCATCAAAATATTCAAAAAAGCTCCTGGAGCTCTAAAACTTTGGTATACAGTGTATAGAAGATAAGAAAACAATGTTGTGGTCAATCATCTCTGGAAACTGCACGAAAATGCTTGCTGATAGGGCAGATATGTTTGATGACTGTGTCATTGCGGCATATCTACCGTTCTTCAAGTCTTTCGAAAACGGATGGTTATGGCGCGCAATAACATATGTACGCGGACGCATCTTAGCGAGACGCGCATTTTCACAAGTTTTCATTGATCGGTATCCGCGGCAAAATCAAGCCAGGCATCCGAGCTTCCTACTATATATGTTTGACCCCGGCCCAGCCCAGCCAAAATATGTCCGGATGATGATCTGGGTTCTCCGGGCCCCAGCCGTCCATGTCCGGATAAAAATTTGGCTACCTCGACCTCAAGGGTCGAATTTGTCCGTTTTTCATCTAGCATTTTTGAATTTTCACCCAAAATTTGTCCGGATCGGTATCTAGGTTCCCCTCCTATTATCGGGGGTCCTAGGCTGTCGCGTTCGTGCGTTCGGCGCTCAGCCACAAGCGCGTCGTCTCGACTCTCTACATTCCGATCACTGTTCAGTGGGACTGGTTCAATCCTGGTTGATTGTGACCTGACTTTGACACTCAATCCATCCTATAATCTGTTCGGACTGCAGCGCTCCCAATTTGCTCTCTAATTGAGCACCATCGTACGCTTTTGCCGCCTCCTGCACAGACCACCAAGCCACAGTTTGGCACAGTGAAACCACATTCCCTCCAACCATTTCTTTTAGAACGAGACGATAGTTAGGCATGGCCGAGTGGACGTCTGATTCGAACAACGCTCTCACATTCGTCCCTTGGTGAGTTACAACTTCGTGAGCTCATCTGCTGACTGCACACAACTGAAATTGAAGTGTGTCTTAATCGAAGTACGTTCCTCCAAAGACAAGGAGGTGCTCGCTGAAGATGAGTCGTACGAGGGCTTCCATCCCACCTTCACGTATCCGGTGCGCCGCGTCCACATGTTCATATCCGTCCACAGACCCAGTTGACGACCTGACGAACCTATAGATTTTCGGCGAGGAAGAGAAAATCTATGGTTATAACGACCTAGTAATCGACGTTCGTCCCTCAATACCTCCCACCGCCCATTCGTCCTGACTTCTCCCTTACCACGACAGCTGCGGTTCGCCTCTGGCTCCCTCGCACAATATCTCGACGTCAAGTACTCCGCCTCCCTCGCCACGTCTTCCACGATTGATGACGTCCGTGGGATGCTTGAGAAGTTCATTCCCGCGGACTATTACAAGACGGAGGAGGCTTTCCTCGGCAGAGTCGAGACCGAGGCGGACACGTTCAAGCCGATGGGCGACAAGGTATACTCGTATACGCGGTTGGCGCCTGGGGTGGAGGGGGACGGCAAGGAGCCGGAGGAAGGGGATGAAGATGCGGTGGTGTTTGAAGTGTATCATGTGAGTCTAGATTGGTAGTTGTATGTGTCGTTCGGACAGCTTGAATACGTGTGCTGTTGCCTGTTGCCAGGCAAAGTGGGACACGCCTGGATTTAAGGAGTACCACCGCAGAATGCAGTTCTTCATCTTGCTGTACATCGAGGCAGGGTCGTATATACAAGAAGAGGAAGAGGCATGGGAGTTTTTTGTGCTGTGAGTACTTTGAGCTCCTCCTTTCATTGATCCTCATTCATGTCTACCTCGCCCATGCCGAACGCGCCTGTCAACCAGATTTGAAAAGCGTAAACGACGGCACACAACCCCGCTAGTGGAAACATACCATTTTGTAGGTTACTCATCCCTGTATCCATTTTATTGCTATCCAGAAAAGGTCCGGCTACGACTAAGGTGAACTCCTCTCGGATTCGTGGTCTCATCCTTATGCTCACCGTAATGCTTTATAGCCAATTCGTTATCCTGCCACCCTATCAACGCAAAGGACATGGATGTACGTCTTTGATCTATTTTACCTAGCCCATACTAGCATTTTAATATGCTTTTCTAAACTTTAGCCGCACTTTACACCGCGATCTACCAATACGTCCTATCCCAGTCGCTGATCGCTGAACTGACCGTCGAAGACCCCGCCGAGGCCTTTGAAGACCTGCGCGATCGGAACGACCTGAAGATGCTCCTCAACCACGAGCAGTTCATGTCCGAGGCGTTCGGCGACACGAGCATCACTGCGTCGAGCGGGGGCGGGAAGGTAGGAGGTGTGGGCCCGCATAGACGCATGAGGGGGAAGGTCTCTGGGAAGGGTAAGGGAAAATTGGAGCCGCCCGCGGACAAGGTGTGGATGGAGAAATGGCGGAAAGAGTTGAAGATTGCTGGGGTACGCATTCTCTGCATGGTTATATGCATCCTTCTCTGTAACTGACCCTGCTTTCTTCTGAAGCGACAATTCCATCGCCTGGTTGAGATGCTCATACTCTTGCATCTGAACACGACAGACGCCCGCGCGATGCGGGCATACCGATTGCAAGTCAAAGAGCGGTTGTATCGCTTCAACTATGCAAGTGTCTATATATGTACTCTTCTTGATCAGAATGCTGATGATGATGTTGCAGGAGGTGCTTGTCCAGATGGAAGATAAAGAGCGCCTGGAGAAGCTCGAGGAGACTTTCCGCAGCGTGCGAGAGGATTATCAACGAATTTTGGATATGCTTCACTAGTCTTTCGCGCTTCGTGTTTCATTGTATCTGTCGCTGTGTGAGGCTTGTCGTGTCGTGATTATGTTGAAACGAGTGTTTGAATAATTTATTGTTCGAGCCATATTGACAACAGCAGTCTGGATTGCCCGAATACGGTACATTTCTACTGTTTCACAACGGGGAATAGTATGCCATATACCTCACTGTTAAGACAGGAGGGTAGATTCATTTGACTCGAATTTTTCGATCGTCGACGCCATTACTGATCCAACATCGAATCTGATGATTATAAAGGCAGCAAGAGCCCAACGTTAACCGAGGACTCGGGTGCAGGCGTCAGGATATAGGGCATTTGCCGCAACGAGTCATATATTACACGGAGTCATATGTATACAGTTTTCTACGGTGTAATGAAACACTATGGTGTAGTTAAACAACTGACCCAAAACATTCATTCCTCCCTCCTTCTTATCAACTTTAGTATACTATCCTATTCTAATAACAAGTCTGCAGTTGCGCATGAAATTTCTAGTCAAAGGATCACATAAAACTTGATTGAATGCCTGAATACTCGAGATGTAACACCAATCTGAATTTTAGAATCCATCCTGAACTTGAAAGGTCAAACATAAGGCTAAATTTTGAACCAGACATCCACCAACAGGTTCTCAATAGCCTGTAGCTCAAATGTTAGGAAGAATAAAGGGGATTTGACGCTGTGGTTTAGATATCAAATTTTTTTTAGCGCTACTAATAAAAGAAATAAAAAGACTGTTATATAATATTTTATAAGAGCGCAAGGAGCCAGGCCGTAGCCAAAAATATTGTGTATGTCCAATATTACTCTTGCGCAGCCGCTACGGCGGATATGTTCTTTTCATATTATAATTTTTGATTTATCTGAAAAGCTATAAATACAAGCTTAATCTTCATATTTAAGGGCAATTAGTTGTACTGTATTTAAATTTTTAATTAAATGTTTGTACTCTAGCGAAGCAAGCACCGACTTTAAATAGATGATGGTTGAATAAAATAAATCGGTAAATAAGTATACCTTTTATTGGAGAGAAACAAAAGTTAAAAAAAATTTATTTATCTCGCCTTTGTTCCGCTACTCTTGCGTAGCAGCCGCCATAGGCGAGGCGGGAGGAGTAAGGGGCGTAGCCACTACTTATTTTTTTTTGCTAAAGCAAAAACAAAATTAGGCAAGTCTTTTTTTTATTTATCTGGCGTAGCCAACCCGGCGTCTGATACAAATACATACGTTTAAGCGGCGAAGCCGCTTGTGCTAACGCGTCCTTTTAATTATTTGAGGCTTCCGGCACTTTAATATCCCAAGAAATATTGCTAGTGTTTATTGTACATTTGACATTAACAAAATAAATATTATTATTATGATAATTATTATGATAATTATTATAATTATTATTATTATTATTATTCTTAGAAGTAGAATAAGCTACTTTATTAAAATATTTGTATTTAGGATTTAAGTATCAACCAATCAATAAAATCAATTAAAATATAAACTAAAATTTTAAAGATTTTTTCGCGTACCGCCCCTCGCTTTAGCGGAAAAGGCGACTGCTACGCTCCGAAGGAGCCTTCTTTATTTTTGTTGCTTTAGCAACAAAAAATTAGGCGGCGGCGGGGCCTTTATAAAATTTGATATAAAATTTTATTAGCGTAGCGAGTCAATTCCTACTCCCTAATTTTGATCGCCGAAGGCGGTAGCGTTTGTTAAAAAAAAATAAAAAGGCGAAAGCTACGCATGGAAGGAAATTATTCTTAACTTACCCTATTTAAAAACTTTATAAAATTTTATAGCTACTGCTACTGCTTATTTCCTACGGATCAAAGCAAGGAGCCATAAAATTAAAGATAGCCTGTTTTAAATAATTGGACTTGAGCATCCTCCGTCTAAAAATTAAAATAAAACAAAGCTCCGCATTATAACAGACTTTTATACGCGGCCTTCGGACTGCTAGCGCAAGCTAATTTTATTAGGAGCAAATAATTATTTAACTGACTTATAAGTAGAGTCAATTATTATTCAGCTTTAGGCTTACACTTACTAATTTGTTTCCGATAAAAATAAGGACATCTGGCTTGTTTTAATTCTGTTTAATATTTTAATTGGACTATTTTTTTATCTTTTTTAATAATACAAAGATAATCCACGTATAGTCTCTGCGAAATTTTTAATTCCAACTAGTTTATTAATAATTAATAAATTTTTTACTTTTTTTTAATTAATTAAGTGATTATATTTATTACTAATTAATTTTGTTGCTCCGCGCTTGCTTGCTTTGCTAGAAGTGCGGAGCGTTGTTTGTTTATCCGCCCATAAGGAATCTCTGCTAATCCAATCACTAACCGCCGGAGGCGAGAGTTACGGATATTAAAAAGCTACGCAATTATGCTTCTACTGTTATGGCTTCGCAACGCTACGCAGAAGCAGAAAAGAAGTTTTATAAATAACAACGGCGGAGCCATTATAAAAGACTTTTATATTAATATAAAAATTTTATAGCTACTTGCGTCTTTCCTACGGATCAAAGCAACGCTACTTTCCTACGGATCAAAGCAGGGAGCCAGGCCGTAGCCAAAAAAAAGAGTCCTAACGTTTTAACGTTAACTTTCTGTTCCATAAAAAACTACGCGCTCCCTTCTCTAGCTTCGCAAGGCTACGTAGCCTTTATAAAAGTATTTTATATAAAGCATATGTTATAAGGCGTAACGTTACGCAGAAGGCCGCGCATTATAAACCCCCCCGCCTCGCCTATTAATTATTTTGCGGTAGCGCATCCGCCTGTTATCTCGGGGAACAAACGCTGACGCGATAATAAGGGGCGATCGCGTAGCGAGGGGGAGGCATATGGTAGATATAAAATTTTATTAGCGCTACGCGCTACGCGCTACGCAGAGGTATGCTTCCCTCGTATTTGCGGGGTAAATCCTTCGCTTCTTAGGGAATGCGTAGTATAAGTATGGTAACCTGTTTCTAATTAGTTACCTATGCTCCGTCTTTAAATAAAAAAAAAAGGTACGCGTTAGCACTAGATTAAGAAAAGAATAAACCGTTATAAGAGTCCATTCCCCTTTTATTTTGGTTGCTATAGCAAAAAAACGCCGCCCCCTCCTCCCTTCCTCCCCTCTCGCCATAGGCGGGGGGGAAGGGAGGAGGGGCGCTAGAAGCAACCCTTTCCCCCATTCGCGTAGCGAGGGTTGCTTCACTAGACAGGGGTTGTGGGCTGGGGGTTTGGGTGCGGAGCCCGAAAAAGTATTATTAATTGTTATAATTTTCTAGTTTATAGTGGATTAATAATTTCTAATTTCTTAGATAATCGGCATTTAATGAATACCATAAACTCCTAAAGAAGATAAAGCTAAAGTATAAAGTATTCCTAATGAAAAATCAGAAAGAGTTAAACCTTGTCCAAAAGGTATAATACCCCACTAACTTATAGTTTGTTTTCTAAGCATAATTTACTTTTTTTTATAAAAATTGAATTTTTTTAGCCCTTGCTAATTTTGTTTTTTTTCTCTCGCTCTCCCTAGCTCCTTCTAGCTCCTTCTTGCGTAGCCACAAAGGCGTGTGTTTCTCCGAAGGAGCTGTCTTTTTTTTGGCTCCGCCTTTGTTTGTTTATTTTATTTTGTTTGTTTTTAAACAAAAAAACGCCTTTGTCCGAAGGAGCTAGAAGCAAACAAACAAAATTAGGAGGCAGAAGCAGAAAAAAAAGGCGGATGCGCTACCGCAACAAAAACGCCAAGGGCGAGGCGTTTGTTGCTCTGCCTTTTGTTCAACCGCCGAAGGCTCCTTCTCTTGCGAAGCCAGTACGCTTGCGTAGCCAAAAAAACAAAGGCGGAGCCAGCGTAGCGAAAAAAAAAATTAGGTAGCGAGCGTAGAGAATAAAATTTTATTAGTCCGAAGGCCGCGCCGTTAATTTATTCTATCCGCTACGCTTATAAAATTTGATATCAAATTTTATAAGCGTAGCGAGCGAAAAACATAAATAACCGCTAATAAAATTTGATATCAATTTTATAAGCGTAGCGGCAAAATTTATTAGCTCCGCGCTTTTTGAGTTATCTAACTATTTATTTTGGAGAACGAAGGCCGTTTTTAACTTATTGTTTAAAAATAGAATATATAGTATTAATATAGTCTTTGTTTATAAATACATAATAACATAATCTAGTAATACCCTTTAAACTTATTCCTCAGCGGTTAAATATACTAACATTGAACCAAATATAATTTATTTTTAGGCGGAGTCAGAAATAGGTGAAGATCTTGATGCGGCTTCGCCGCTTTTTTAAAACCCTTTTACCTTTTAGAACATGGTTTACTAGATTCTAATCTATATCTATTATTTACTCGTCTGGGTACTCAGACATAAGTATGATTTTGTTTTTTTTTATTTTTAGATTAAATAAGCCACCACTCACCATGCGTGTTTGGCCTCTTAGTTAAAAAAAAAGGCCGTAGAAACAAAAACTAGTAAAAGGAAGGATGAAAAATAACTTTAATTTATATAAAGATACTATCTACTCGAAATAATTTTTTATTGCACTCGCCTCGCCTATTAATTATTTTGCGGTAGCGCATCCGCCTGTTATCTCGGGGAAAAAACGCTGACTGCTACGCAAGATAATAAGGGGCGGCTAAGTAAATTAAAACTATAAGTTCGGACTATTTCTTTTTTTTTTTCTATATCGGCCTATTCCTTAAAGTTACAGGAGATAAAGCGAGGGCTTCTATGATTTTTTTGGCTCCTAAAAAACAGACTGTTATATAACAGTCTTTTATAAAGTTTGTGCGGAGCTTTTAATAAAATATAAGATATAAAATATAATATATATAATATAAAAATAAAAAAAGTAGGAGGTATAGAGATTAGTAAAAATATAAATTTAAATTATTTTGTTTTTTTACTTATTTAACGTATAGTCTCTGAGGGTAAAATTCTTCCCTGCTAGTTGATATTCAGGTTAATTATTAAATTGTTATTTAAAACCTTAAAAATAAAAAATCAAAATTTTTATTTTTAATCTTCTAGACATATAGTTAATTTTATACTAGGCCAGGATTAGATAAGACCAAGTAAACTAAAAATTAAAGTAAAAACAGGAGCTAAGTAAAATAAAACTTTATTTGATTGAGAAGGTATTACAGTTTCTTTAAGAATTAATTTAAGGGCATCAGCGAATGGTTGTAAAACTCCGTAATAACCTGTAACATTTGGACCTACCCGTCTCTGATGAGCAGCTAACTGTTTTCGTTCAATAATAGTCATGAAAGCAACTGATAGTAAAATTGGTAATAATACTAATAAAACATCTATTAAATTAATTAAAATATTAAAAATAGTTAATATTAAATTATTTGTTATCATAATTCTGTTATAATCTTTATTTTTTTTTTAATCAAATACTTATATATATATATAATATTAATCTTAATAGATAATTAACAAAAAGGCGGAGCCAGATATATTATTTATTATCATTTTATATTTATTGCTTAAAATTTTATATAAAATAAGAAGTATAANTATAATTNNNTAANTTANTANATTAGTATAATANATNATNNATNTAANTTATTTANGTTANTNACTNNANANC
>SGPL01000243.1:0-47364 GCA_004802705.1 Bondarzewia mesenterica | reverse complement strand
CGCGACGCGGATCAGGGTCGAGTCGGACGACGGCGGGCAGATTTCGTTTCGCGATCTCGTGGCGCAGGGAGCGTTGTGCGCGAACGCGAGCGGGGGCGGTGGGACTTTGGGCGCGTACGACGGGTGTGGAGGGTTCGTGAGGGAGTGGGACGCGTGTTCGGAGACGCCGTGGTTGAGGAGCGAGGAGGCGGGCCAGGTCGTCACGTACGACGATGCGCGGAGTTTGGAGGTGAAGGCGGGGTTGGCGCGGGAGAGCGGGTTGTTGGGGGTGAATATGTTCGACGTGCATGGGGACACGGATGCGTGGGAGTTGGTCGACGCGGTGAGGAGGGGACTGGGGCTGTGAATGGGATGGGCGGATGGGTTTTCCTTTTTTCTTTCTTTTTTTGTTCCTTGCGTTGGGTCTTTTCCTCGCGTCGTTCCTTGTCGCTGTGCTCTCGAATACATCCGAATATAACATCCATCTTCCATTATTGCCATCTGGAACCCGGTCCGTATATGAATTAATGGTGTACAGTACTCGTACTTGAGAATGCATAACGATAGTCGACAGGGTATCCGGAAATCCATCGAGCGTATTCCCATAATGCGTATTCTGTGTCCAATTCACCCCCCCCCCTTGTTTCCGATCATAAAAAGGCTCGTGCACGGTAATCGGTTCGTCGGAGCGAGTAGGGTGTCCGCGACGCGACGACGAGGCGGGAGGGATCAAGCGGGACGAGGGGAGGGGATGCGGGGGTCGATGACTTTAGGATGACATCGAGCTGCGCATTCGGATATGTGCATGCGCGAGGGGAGGGATGTGCGGGGCCGGGGTCGCAGATCGAGGCGCAGGAATTGGATGAGGCGAGACGGGTTTAGGTTTGGGCTGATGCAAGGAGATGCGCGGGAANCCATATANATGTGTGTGTGCGTGTNAGAGGGCTGGAATCCGAAGAAGGGTGGACGAGGCCGACGTCTGACACGGGCACTACACTCGCGTCCGAGACATCCAGCTCGTCGTGCGGGGGATGATATGGATATCCGATTCTGAGGACAGAGGACAGAGGCAGGGGTTTCACGATTTGTTGCGTTCACGTGCTGCCGAAGAGCTTTTTCAGACCCTCCATCACGGCGCCGCTGCGAGCCTTGCGCGTGCGACGACGGCGGCCGAGGGTGGAAGTGGGAGGGCGCAGGACGGTGCGCCGGAAGTCGTCGTAGAGGACGTGGGCGTCGCGCGGGTTTTGGTTTTGGCCGAAGAGGAGGAAGGCGTTGGGTCCGGTGGGGGTGGGGGTGGGGAAGAGGGAGTAGGGGTTGGTGGAGGGGATGCAGGACATGATGTTGGTGCTGGGACCGTGGATGAACGGGAGACTCAGTGGGAGGACGGGGATGAGGACGAGGGCGAGGAGCGTGGAGAGATGCTGCTGAGGCGTTCATGTTGGGAAGATGACCTGCATATATAAGAGTTGATCAAGAGCCGGTGCAGGTTGCAGACGACTTTGTACCGATTGCGTAGGTTCCCGTTATTCTCGTTTTGGGCATCATGATGTCCCAAGGCTTTCGGAGTTTCAAATTGGGACGCTGCTTTGTTCCAAACTGGGTCGTGATGCGCCTACGTGGACCCACAAATGGGTAAGCGATCGATTGGGCACGTGGTTTTGTTTTGATCGGCAATGCCGGAAGTTTTCGTCGGTTGTTCCAGTGTTGTTCCTTCGCCACCACCACCACCAACCAAGGTCGCTTTCGGGCTGCTCTGCAGGGTAGTGACCACCTCGTTTACAGACGTCGAATTATGCGCGTTCTTGGCGGTTCAGCAAGACCCGCTTCGAATTGTCGCAGGAGGACCGCTCTTGTTCTACGCTGGTACATGAACCAAAATTGGCATTCGTCGAATCAGCGACAATGGCGTTCGATTGCTGGGGGGCGGTGCTGGCCACGTCCTGTTGTCCTTCTTTCTAAACGAGCTACTGTTTCAAGTTCAACAGCATGTCTTCCTGACTAGAATGAACTACCTTGTACTGCCGGACATTCATTTCTAGTTCTCTTGTTGAGTTCTTGTCTGCTCGGGTGAGTCTGTTTTCTCGATTTTTTGCCTTCCTTCTTGTCTACCCGTGATGCGACAATTATGTGTGGTATGAGCGTCCTCATCTTTTTGATAAGAGCGTTGTGATCCTGGTTTTGGTTTCCTCTGAGTCTTCTCCTCACGTTCTTTCACCTCATCGTGGCGTATACTCTTCGAGACTAACCTCCTTCCCATATCATCTTTTCCTAGGGTAATTATCACAGATCCTACCTCCATCGTGGCTCTGAACACAGAGGAGAATCGCGGCCGGCGTGCGATTGCGTCGCTCCGACAACGGCGTTCGATTGCTGGGGTCGGTGCTGGCCACACCTTTTGATCTTCTTTCTATACGAGCTACTGTTTCAACAACACGTCTTCGTGACTAGAATGAACTACCTCGTGCTGCCGGACATTCATTCTATTCGTCTTGTCCGCTGGGTGAGTCAGTTTTCTGAAGTCTTTGCCTTCCTTCTTGTCTTCCTGTGATGCGATGTTTTGTATATGAGCGTCCTCATCTTTTCGATGACAGCGTTGTGATCTTCCTTTCTGTTTCTGGGTTGTCGTTCTGAGTCTTCTCCTCCTCACGCTCTTTCACCTCATCGTGGCGTATACTCTTCGAGACTAACCTACTTCCCATATCACCTTTTCCTAGGGTAATCATTATAGATCCTACCTCCATCGTGGCCTCTGAACAGAGGGGAGAATCGCAGCGGGCGTGGGATTGCATCGTTCTGACAACGGCGTTCGATTGCTGGGGTCGGTGCTGGCCACATCCTTTTGTCCTTCCTTCCAAATGAGCTACTGTTTCGACAACACGTCTTCCTGACTAGAATGAACTACCTTGTACTGCCGGACATTCATTTCTACTCCTCTTGTCCGCTACGGTGAGTCTGTGTTCACAAATCTTTGCATTCCTTCTTGTCTTCCCGTGATGCTTATTGATGTTGTATTAATATGAGCGTCCTCATCTTTTTGATAAGAATGTTGTGATCATTTTTTCTTGGGGATTCTGAGTCTTCTCCTCATGTTCTTTCACCTCATCATGGCGTATATACTCGTCGAGACTGACCTCCTTCCCATACATCCTTTCCTAGGATAACCATTGCAGATCCTACCTCCATCGCGGCCTCTGAACAGAGAGGAGAACCGCAGCCGGCATGGGATTGCGTCGCTCTCCAGGCGTCCCACAGGTGACCAACCACGTCGTCGTATTTACGAAATTTGTGCTCCCTCGATGCGGCAATACATATTCTCGAAGCATCAGGAAGGTTTGGCGACGCATGGCACGAAGGGCGCCCACGCGCTTTGCACGTCATCCGACCGTTCTCGTTCTCAATCACGAGTCGTCGTCGTGAGATCACGAGCGACGACTGTCCTTGCTTGTTGTGGACCAGAACGCTGTAAAGTCGAGGGCTTCGCGATGGTTTCTATGTTCAAAGCTATATTGGTCAGTTTCGATCATCATCGCCATCATATACGGTATATGCATATCAAGTGGTGGTATTCCTTCTCTCTACTCCCGCTGTGCGCGGTCTCGGTCCGCTGTATATTTCGCGAACATGTGAACTTCCTCCGACATTTGGGCTGATCTGTATATATAAAATCACGATGGCAGAATGGCGACTCATATCATTCCCTCTCGTAGGCCGCCTCAAAGTACTGCGTCATGGTAGCGCGTATCCTCGGCGCGCTCGCCAGCCTCGCCGCATTGTCAACCTCTGCGTATGCAGACGCGACTTGGACCGCCACCCCCTTCAACCCTCCTTCCGTCCCGCTCGCAGTTCGGACGCCTTATTTATCGGCGTGGCTGCCTCAGGGCGCCGGTACTGCCCTCTACGATGCTTGGCCGACCTTTTGGACGGGCAGTGTGGGCCGCTGAGTCTTTCTGTTTACGAGAGTTTCTTCTGCTGACGGCTCAGTTTCTGCTAACTTAATGTAGATATTAGGCTGGGCAGGTTATATCAGAGTTGATGGCACAACATATAATTTCCTTGGAGATCCTGCAGTGTCCGGTGCTGCCGCGACCAAGGCGGTTCAAAAGAGTTTCAGCGTGAGTGGAGGTGCTCCTGGTCCCAGTGTCTGTCGGCGTTTGAGCTCAAACACTTGTGCATTAGTTCACGGCAACGCAAAGTGTCTTTGTGTTGACGGCAGGTCCTGTAGACTTGACTGCCACCTTTTTGAGCCCTGTCGAGGTACGTGTTCGCGTTTTGTCGGCCTGACCAATATTTTTTCATCAGTGCTCACGGGCTATCACGATCCTTGATCGATGGTCAGCCAAACGATCTGACACAACAGTCCCTGCCGTTTTCGTACTTGGCTCTTTCTGCCGCCTCGAACGACGGCGGGTCACACTCAGTCCATGTGTACACAGATATCAGCGCAGAATGGGTTTCTGGCGATAACAGTCTCACGGCGAATTGGACGACGACGGCGGCGGGGGATGTCTTGACGCATCAGGTTCAATTGGAAAATCAGAGTGTCTACGGCGAGGTCTCCGACCACATCCAACGTGAGCTTTGCATCGTTTGAACAAGTCAACGATTTTTATCATTACGGTCAACAGAAGGATCTGCATATTATTCCACGACTTCGGTACATCCCCTCTCTTCCTGTCCCACACGCCCCGATCTGACACTTGCATATCCAGTCGCCAAGCACGACATACCAGACAGGCCAGGACGTAGTGGTCCGCGCGCAATTCATCAACTCCGGCGCGCTCGCAAACACTCAGGACACAAACTTTCGCGCCATTTCCGATAATTGGCCCGTGTTCGCGTTCGCGCATGACCTCGGCACCGTGAGCGGACCTACGGACCCGGTCGTGTTCACCGTGGGCCATGCCAGAGACCCCGCGGTCGAGTACATCGTCGCTGGAGGCGCGTCGCAGGATAGGAGTATATACTTCTGGAGCCAATTCCCATCTGTTGCGGACGTGGTGAGTATGTTTCCATTGCTGAAATGACTGGAATGTTTTCTTTCCCACTGTATTTCTGGCTGTCTGTTTTCTGACTTGGTGACGGTTGCGCAGATATCTTCGTTCATTGGCGATTACGCCGACGCGCTTTCCAGGGCGAAGGAATTCGACGCACAAGTGGACAGCGACGCGTCGAAGATATCGGCCGACTACTCGTCTATCGTGGCATTGTCCGTTCGACAGACGTTTGGCGCGACGGAGATCACCATCTCGAAAGGCAGCAACGGGCAGTGGAACACGAGTGATGTGCTCGTTTTCATGAAGGAAATATCAAGTGACGGAGTGGGCGTGATCTCTCCAACTGTGGACGTCCGACGTGCTGATGAGAATGCAGAACGTGAACACGGTGGACGTTATCTTCCCAGCTTGGCCTGCATTCCTCTATGCCAATCCGGCACTGGGGAAGAGTCTCTTGCTCCCCCTCTTCGAGTATCAGGCCACTGGACAATATCCGAACAAGTACAGTGTGCATGACATGGGTGAGAAAATCTGGCGATGATTGGCATTGTCATGGTCTCAGCGAGTGTTTTTCAGGCGCTCACTATCCGCAGGCTCTTGGCCATAACGATGGTACATTTTGTTCATCGCTTCGGCTTTCGTCGGTGTTCAACAATTTTGACTAGGCAAGGACGAACCGATGCCGCTCGAAGGTACATATCTCAGTTGCCCTCGTGACCGTTCAGTTTTACAATGATACTCACGATTCCCCTCGAAGAGAGCGGAAATATGCTCATCATGACACTGTCTTACACCCAGAAGTCCAACGATACTTCACTCATCACAACCTATGTAGGGGCTCCTCTTCCTATTCCAAATTGCGCGGTTTTCATCATTCCCCCACCCATCATGATCTCAGTCCGGTCTCCTCGATCAGTGGACGCAATTCCTCATCGCAGAAGCGCTGATCCCCGCGGATCAGATCAGCACGGACGACTTCGCGGGGAGCCTCGCGAACCAGACGAACCTCGCCATCAAAGGCATCGTCGGCATCCGGGCTATGGCGGAGATCGCCAGTCTACTCGGGGACGATGCCAAGAGCCAAAACTATAGCGTGCGACCGCCGTCTCTTGTTCTGTGGTTGTTGAAGTTGTTGCTGATGCGCGACATTGGTTGGTCCCCGCGGTCAGTCTATCGCGGCGAGCTATGTTCAGCAATGGCAGACGCTTGCTATGTCAAGCGATGGGAAACATCTAACGCTCTCGGTATGTGAAGAACTTTTGTGTCAATCGGATCCATTGAGACCTGATTCTTTTACTGTCATTTTGCTTTGTAGTATGGCAGCGATTCGAGGTCAATCCTGTTTACAGTTTGCGCTTGAACTTGATACGAATTCGTCTACAGCTGGGGCCTATCGTATAACCTCTACGCCGACAAACTTCTTGGACTGTACCTCTTCCCCCAGTCCATCTACGACACCCGTGAGTCCTAAACTTTCATAGAAGATAGATTTTCTGACCGTAGTCACAACCAGAGTCCGCCTGGTACCAAACAGTGTCCCGTACGCACGCACCCTTCTCCTTCTCCTGCCCACAGACGACTTACCTCGCACCCCGCAGAACTGTTCGGCGTGCCCCTCGACACGAGGCACACCTATACGAAAACCGACTGGCAGATCTTCACCGCCGGCATGCTCGCCTCGACGTCAACGACCACGCGCGACCTCCTCATCTCTCGCGTGCGCGCATACGCCGGCGTCGCGCTGGGCAGCAACACTGAACCCTTTGGAGACTGGTACGAGACGACAGACGGCGCCGCGAACGGGTTCAGGGCCCGGCCTGTGGTCGGCGGACATTTGGCCCTTGTGAGTGCTCATGTTCGCACCATCCGATGCTGGGCTGATAAAAGCTTCGTTGACATGGGCAGCTGGTGTTGTGAGAACTCGGTTTGTTCCATCTCTCTTTAATTCATCTAAACGATAAAGAGATGCTTGGACGATGTATCATTTTTTGCTGATGGTTGCGCAGGCAAGTTGACGTTGAATATGAATCATGAACAACCCCGTTCATAATTAAATCCCGATTCGAGAGTTAGCGATGCACCTGCGACCTTCGCAGTTGGGTAATTGAATATCGAACGCTGAACCTCGAACGTCGGACTGAAGATGTTCTTCTGGAGCTCAGAGCCGCAGATTCGTGATTGGATCTTGACATTGTGAAGGTCACGATCACAAAACCTGCTCGCCCCCTCAAGCTTCATGTCTACAAGATGTGTGATTTCTACAAGTACAAGTTTAGTCTGATTAAGCCACCGACCAAGACGATTCGGAGTGCATTACTGACTCAGGAACGAAACCAAGGAGACTACTTGGGCAATGGCGTCTACTCCTCTCCAGGATTCTTATATCTCCTCAAAGCTCTCTCCCGACTTTCAGCGTGATCCACCAAAGGCCTAGGGTACCCAAGCTTATCGGCGAGCTTCGCAGGCGGGTGATGAATATCCTTGCCCCGTACATCCTTGAGCTCGGGGACGAACGTGCGAATATATTCTCCTGTGGGATCAGCTTTTTCACTCTGCAAGTACGGATTGAAAATGCGGAAGTAAGGCTGTGGATCGGTGCCTGTGCTAGCGCTCCACTGCCACCCGCCGTTATTGCTTGCTAGGTCGCCGTCGATGAACTGTTGCATGAAATGCTGGAAGAATAATTCCTCGTCCTCAGAAGCGGATCCTGAGTACGAATACGAAAGATCTTACACGTTCGCCGAGTCGCCAGTCGAGCATCAGATCTTTGGTGAGAAACATGGCTGCGATCATACGCGAGCGGTTGTGCATCCAACCTGCAGCATAACTTTTATTAGCCAGTTACGTAGCTTGGAACGCGATGCGGCAATCACCCATAGTCTTCGCTTGCCTCATTGCGGCGTCGACAATGGGGACGCCTGTGCGACCGTCTTGCCATGCCTTGAAATGCTCCTCGTTTGTCTCCCATTTGACAGATGCAAATTTCTCTTGAAAAGGTCTACCCATGGACACGCGAGGAAATGCAGCCATGACATGTGTATAAAAATCTCTCCAGGCTATGAAAGGTTAGTTTAATTAGAAATCTTTCTTTGTCTTGTGGGACCCGCTTACCGATTTCTTGAACCCACACCCCGATCCCGGACTCTCTGTCCGCCTGCACCTTCTTGACACCCAGAAACTCCATGCTCGCCTTGACGAGCTCCCTTGCCGAAATGACACCCGCAGCTAGATAAGGACTCAGGCGACTGGTTGTGTTCCTATCAGCCCTATCTCTGTCCTCCTTGTACGCAAGAGCTCGGCTTTTCTTATCTGACCTCTTTGCTCCATCTGCGAGCGGGTCTGACAACCCGACGTGAGATTCGCGAGACATAGTGTGTAAAAATAGGTCGAGCATCTGCACCGGCATCAGTGACATGTTGCTATTCCGAAAGGTACATAACATTCATACCTGCTTCACGGCGTCATGACCAGCAGGCCAGACCTCTCTCATTTTATCCCTATCGGCACACTCAAATCCTTCCACGGATTCAGGGACCGGAGTGTCAAAAAGTTGACCGTATTTAGGATGCTCGTGAATCGAATCGTGATTGGCGCTCGGAGCAGGGGCCTCATCTAAAAATTTGTGGGTATTGCTGTTGAGGGCAGCTATCCACTGACGTTGAAATGGTGAAAAAACCTGGATATCAAATGTTGTGTGAGCTAGATTGAGATGGATATTCGCTGATTACGAGATTTACCGTGAAAGGTTTCCCTGTTTTCGTCTCAAGTGTGTCTGGCTCAATGACAAGTTTGTCATGAACGAACCTCGGTAAGACACCTTGCGCTCTGGCAAGATTGTGGATACAGATGTCGCGACGGAGCTCGTCGACTTCGTACTCAATGTTTGCGAACAAACGGGTTGCATTCCAGGCTTTGAGAAGGAACAGGACGGAGGACGGGAGTGTCCGACGCGGCGTATGGACAACTGTATGAAGCGGGATATGCAAGTCCGCAAGCGATGACTAAAAAAGGTATAAGAATGCGATGGAATTGTTGAGGATAGCAAGACCTACTTTGATATTGGACAAATTACGAAGAGTAAAGTCAATCCTGCGCGGACTTCTGTCGTGGGCAATGTAGTCCTGTGGACTTATGATAAATAGGACTAGGAGAGGGACATTGTCATGCTTTGCTTGTGCAGAGGCCAGCGCAAGCGCACGATTATCAATGACTAGAAATAGGAAAGGTTGAGCTGCAGAATTCGAATTCGAATCAGTAGATGAAGAAACAAACTTCTCATATCCTCCATTCTCATCCAATATACAACCGCATCCCCCTTCTTAGGGTTCTCAATGGTATGTTGAATGGCATTGAGTAGCTTTGGCAAGGGGCGGTCGGCGTCGACCTTGGCAGCGGCCTCTTTCGTTGAGATTTTGTTGTGCACAAAATCGGTGTCTGTGCACGGCCTTTTGGCGGGCGATGGGTTGGGACTAGTGTGAATACGTTTAGACATGAGAAATAAGGGGTGGATGAGGAGGGTGCTAAAGAGCATACCTGTAAATTTATGGACTCGTCGTCGTCGACATGGCCGACTTGTCCAAAAGAACTCGATCGCCCTTTCATCATCGAGGTCATGTGACCGTGTTTGTGACGTCACCATTCTTACGTGAAACGAGGAGTACTTTACAAAGTTTAATCATTCACCAGCTCACGAGGTGACGACGAATCCGAGAAGCCTTTCGGCGCTGAGAGTCAGGTCATGCATAGCGTACGCCCATGGGCATAGGCACACAGGATAACAAGTCTGCCGAGTTCACAACTTGATCTGTCTCCTCATGCTCGTCCCATTTCTCTGTGCTTTTTCCGCGGTTTTCGTACGTGTTCAACGTGTGTCTGGTGCCCAAGTCGTGCTTGGGGAAACCACCATAGAAGGAAGTGATTCTTATTTTCCTCAGCAAGAATTCTTTGGAGGTTCTTCTTTTATCTTCATCTTCTTGAGCACGGGAAGTCTTGGAACGTCCAACATCATCTCAATACTCTTCCTATCTATCAGGAATTCCATTCGCTGAGCCCCCCATAGGCGATCTTCGATTTGCACCACCTATATCTAAGCTCAGCATTGGAAATTCTCTAACATTTGATGCCACGAGCTATGGTTTCTCGTGCCTTCAAACTGTACGCCTCTTACTCGCTGGTGATTAGAGCGGTATCTTGAGTATTATTAGGGAACACAACTTATCTCGGAGGATTGCTTGACCCTCAATATATTACGGCCTTCGGGTTTGTCGGAAAATTCATCGTTGCCCGTGATGGTGTGGATATATGGCGGTGGTTTCATAGGTTTTTTCCTTTCCAATCCTGATCTTCTCAGCGACTGCCTCATCGTATTTTCTTTGCAGCTGGTGCATCAGCAGCGTACAACGCATCTATGCTAGTAAGGCAATCAGTAGCACGCGTGCGTCCTGATCCTTTCCCGTAACCTTGATATACCTTCCTTCTAATCGACGCTTGACTGCAGGGAACCCCGATCATCTATGTTTCCTTAAACTATCGTCTCGGTCCCTTGGGATTTCCGCAAGGCCCTGAGGCAGAAGCTCGTGGTTCCCTCAATATTGGCCTGTGTGACCAGTGGGCCGCTTTTGAATGGATACAAACAAACATACGCAACTTCGGTGGTGATCCAGACAAGGTATACCATAGTCAGGCCCTGCCGTCTACCCACAGAATAAAGGCCGTTGACACACTTCAATGTTTGATGCTGTAGGTCACGATATTTGGCCAGAGTGCCGGAGCTATCTCACTCGCCCTGCATTATCTCAACGAGAATTTCACAAACGTCGCCAGAGCAGCTGTGAGTGTATTCAACTCCAGTTCATTCATACCACCCTTTGATAATACTAAGACCGTCTACTCTAGATATTTGAAAGCGGCTCCGCATCAACCCTTTCTTTGTTCAACGCCTCTCGTCTTTACCCTTCTTGGTTAGCTTTTGCTCGAGGCACACCCTCCTGCACCTCCTCCATGTCACTTTCCAAAAACGATACCTTCTCGTGCCTCCTCACTGCTACTTCGGATGAAATACTAGCCGGAATGGAGGCCGCGCAATCGTTCAACCAACAACAATTTCCTTTCATACCCGTTCTAGATGGGCTGAATGGTGTTGTGCCGACGCTGCCTAGCTTGCGGCTCGGTGTAGGCGCTAAGGTGCCGTTCATATCTGGGACGGTCCTAGATGAGGGTAGGTGCTCTACAAATGCTCGTCGTTTACTGAGCTGAAATAGTACGGTAACGTAATGATAGGGACATCGTTTTTCCCCACATCAGTCTCCACGACGAACGAACTCCAAGACTGGATATTCAGGTACTACACACCTTCACAAGAAGGTTCTGTGACCCTCGAAATCGCGACGGCTGTTCTGCTAGCGCTTTACGAAGACCCATCCATGCGCTCACCATTCGGCACGGGCAACCAAACATTTGGGCTGAGCATGGATTTCAAACGTGGTGCGGCCATAGGTTGGCTCTCTTCTTGCTCCCTTTACTTGAACAGAGTTTATGAGCTGATCGTTCTCGTTCATTCGATAATAAATATAGTGGGTGACCTATGGTTCCAAGGGCAACGCCGAATTTGGACGAAAACGGCTGCTACGATTGGGACACGAACTTACGGGTACCTCTTCACCGACCCACAGCCAAACGTGCAGCCCTACCTAGGAGGTTTGAAACATTTCCATAACTCTCCAATTGGTTCGTATCGCATCTGATTTTCGTCTTTTTTCGTGCAGTTGCACATTCGTCTGAGGGGCAATATGTCTACGGGCAGATTCCGGCCAATGAGACCGCTGCGACGCTGAGCTCGGCGATAATGGATTACTGGATATCATTCGCGAATTCATTGGACCCCAATGATGGCAAGGGAACCCAACGTATGTGTTCAATTTGCTGCATACTGATCAGAACGGCGTTTTGATATGGACAATTGAATACAGGACCAAACTGGGAATCTTACGGAGACAATCAAGTTCGTTACTTCGCTTCGCAACTATCTGATTGAGTCTAACGATATTTCGCCATGGCGTGTAACAGCGCATATTACAGCTCCAAACTGAGAACACGACGCTGATCGAGGACGATTACCGTTCCCTGCCAATAGATGACTTCATTAACAGGAATAATGTGCTTTTTGGGCAGTAGGGTATGCATTGAGCGTTAATGCATCTGTATGATAGACATGTGGCGGGTTAAGACTGAAAGGAATGTATAGATATAATGCATGTAGCTACTCCGACTGTAATCATATCGGGTGGTCCAGAATGATGTCGAATACATGGCCTAGCGGCCCCCCTGAAACACAGCTCAATACATAACGAGTAGTATTAGCGGGATGAGAGCTCGAGGGTTTGAGTGTCTTCAACTCGGTGACATTCAATGAAATTTCATTGGGTGCGGCAGAGCCAGAACTGTGATAGTCTAGTGCATAAGGTCATGAGCATGCGAAGAATTATGTTCTGTTATCCTTCTCAGTGACATAGCACAGTTTCCTAGACACGAGTTAATGGTACTGATCACAAACCTTTTTCCTCACTCATGCGGGTATAGCATGAAGCACACGCCCCCGATGGGATTGCAGATGTCCTTCACCAGCAGCTCCAAGCCCGTCACTGTCCAGAATAGAACCAACGAAAGCGAAGGGATATGCAATGCAAGTAAAACGTGTCTGTGCGTGTGAGTGACGTTGTCATTACCGACAGCCAATATTTCAATTGTCAAGATCAAAATCAAAATCTTCTTCCTCGCGGTCTTGACGCAAGCGGTCTCCGCGGGAGACGGCGGTCGTCGTGTATCGGATCGTGGGGGTGACGTCCGGAATTTTTTGAACGACACCTACAGAGGAGACTTGTCAGATGTACGAAAGTAACCGATCTAAGCGGAAGACGCGTACCAGACTGCTGTAGCCGCAAATCGAGGGTGGCAGTAGAGAAAGAGTCGACATTGCCGAGCTCTTCGAACCCAATTATTCTTTGTTTGGAAAAACAGACGGTGTCAACGTTCGCGGTATATACAAGTAAGAAGACCCTGGTACTCAATGCTCACCTATCCTTTGTCACGCCATTTATGAAACAGATGACACACGGGAGGGTCTTAACGCCCAGCTTTTCGACCAGGAAGGGTACACTCTCGACGAATACGCGAAGGAAGAGCGTGTGGAAATACTTTGGGGCGATAGCCTGTGGTGACCGAATTATTAATGGAGGGCAAAGCGAGAATCAAACATGCAATCGTACAGCAAGATGCTTGTCCATGATCTCACATCGTCTGAAGTTGGAATGATAGAAATGGATTACGCAACGGGGCTCGGTTCTGTTAAGTTAATCACCGTCATTGCGGGTACAGACGGATCGAAATGAGGAAGACTCACGCACTGGTCCGAATAATGAGTTTTTCGTCTGACATCTCTGTATACTTGCCATGATTATCTTCACGCATCTGCTTCAAGAGATCCATTCTAGCCGAAAAATTACTTTGGGATGCGGATAGTAGCATTGGACATGGACCTACTCGCGATGCAATTCTTTGAGGCCATATTCACGAGATTTCTCATCATCGTTCTCGATCTCTGCTTCGAGCTGTGCAAACAGCTCATCATCATCGAGCTCTTCCTGGTCTGGGTCTGAACGCGATCGAGATGTAGAAGGTTTGGAGGGCGCGGTGAGCTGAGCAGTGAGAATAGTGACTTTGGAGTTGCGGGGGCCTGTACTTTTCGACATGTCAGCTATGCTAGATCCTGAAGCTGGTTTTTTCGTGGCGTATACTTACTAGATGTCGTCGTCGCCCATGGTCACTATTGTGGATTTAGTGTTGAGAAAGTGGTGGTTGAAGATCTGACCCAAAAAAGGTAATGCATTGACGTAGTGGCTTCTTCAGGAACGGCCACCATGAAGCTCGTTGGAAAACATATCGACAAGGATCATTCAGTTAGTACTTCAATTATCCATCTCACTCATGACTGAGCCCAAAGCAGGGATATGTTACGGTTCGGCCAGAGGAAGATGAGGACATGTGGCATCTCTACAACCTCATCCAGGAGGTGCGATTGCTCGTCAGCTCCCCTGTCCTCGATACTCAGTTATATGTAGGGTGATTATGTTCGTGCATCTGCCATACGGTGAGCAGCTTTATTCGAGCCCATTTAATTTCCCCTAATATTTCTGAAAGCCGAATCCAGAATGTGTCGTCGACCGGATCCTCCGAATCCCATCGCATCCGCACAACACTCACCCTCCAAGTTACTCGTGTTGAATTCTCCCCGTCCTCCTCCGCACCTTCCACCGAATCAACATCTTCTGCCCCTCCAGTACCCACGGCATCTATGCACGTCGCAGGGCGTGTCGCCGTCGAGAACGCATACGTGAAACTCGGCGCGTTCCATACTCTTGATATAGAAGCAAATCGCGACGTCCGCATTGAGAAAACAGAGTGGGACAGCATCTCTTTGGAGCGGGTAAAAGACGCGTGTGTTCCCGGTCATGGTGCGGAGGTCGGTGCAATTGTCTGCGGAGAAGGTGAATACTTCTTGTTCTAACTATATTCTCCAGTCGGAAATTTGAATCTGTCCCCTAGGCACCGCTGCCTTCTGTCTTCTGTCACAGCATATGACGGTCATACGCCAGCGTATCGATGTGCCAATACCCCGCAAGCGCACAGGATCTGCAACGGCCCATGAGAAGGGACTGGCAAAGTTCTACGACATGCTCTATCAGACCTTCCTTCGACACATACCATATTCGAGTCCAGATCTGAAAGCGATCGTTATCGCCAGTCCTGGATGGGTACGGGATGCCGTCTTCGATCATATCATGGCAGAGGCTACGCGGACAAGTAACAAAGCACTGCTGGCCGCACGGCCAAAGTTCATGCGTGTTCATGTGCACAGTCCCCATGTTCACAGCTTGGTAGAGGTGTTGAAGAGCCCTGAGGTACACCCCTTCTATATCCGATTGGCTTGGAAAGAGATCTAACTCCTTTGTGTAGATTGTTGCACAGCTGAAAGAAACGAAGTTCGCTCGCGAAGGTATCATGCTCGACAAGTGCGCATATATATCTTGTCCGCCGCCCTTTCTCTGTTATCTCAATGTGTTTCAGGTTTTTCAAAATGCTTGGTTCAGATGAGCAACGGGCTTGGTACGGTCCTGATCACGTTGCGCTAGCAGCAGAACGCGGCGCCATTGGAACGCTTCTCATCTCCGATGAACTGTTCCGCGCAAGTGACCCTGTGCTACGCAAAAAATATGTTCAGCTTGTGGAGGATGTAAGGAACAAGGGAGGCGAGGTCGTGATGTTTTCAAGTATGCACGAGAGTGGGCAGCGTAGGTCTTTTTTATCGGGTTTTGTTCGCCTAGCAGTCCTAACCCCCCAACGTGGGGTTTTCTTTTGAATTTCTCCACGACGCAGAGTTGAACCAGATAACGGGTATCGCCGCAATCCTAACGTTCCCACTAGATGTAGAAGTTGTGGAGGCGGAGGAAAGGGAGGCAAAGGAAGAAGAGGAGAGAAGAAAAATAGAAATAGAAGGGAGTGCAGGCGAGTAACCAACGCTTTTTATGGATTCATAATTTACGTGAACTATTCATCTTGACTGTATTCGACACCTTGTATGTTGTATGGTTCACTCGATGCACCATATATATTCTCATTGGTTTATCCACATATATCATCTTGCCTCGCACGTTACATCTTTCAGTAATGTATTATAGATATGATAGAACGACAGTTCGAGGATTACTTTGCCTCAATTCTTTCCAAATAAGCATCCCAGCCTTCCTTCCGATACCTCTCCGCCTGTTCCTGCACCTTCGACACATCTAAACTCCCCGGTTTCCCATAAATCCCCCTGCCTACGATGATAACATCACAGCCACTCTCCAGCACTACCTCCCTGGGTGTCCTATACTGCTGGCCCATCCCGTCTCCCTTGACATCCAAACCTACGCCCGGTGTCAATATCAAAAAATCTTCATTGATTCCCTTGGCTTCGTCCTCGGCGCGACCAACGCCGTCCATCCGCCTCTGTGCGATGAACCCGACGACGAAATCGCGATGCTCACGCGCCATGCGTACTGCATCTTCAGTGTATGCTCCGCGTGCAAGCGTGCCGGCAGTCGACATCTCGGCGAGGAGAAGGAGCCCGCGGCCTAGGGGCCTGCCTACCGATGCGAGCCCTGTGATGACCGAAGGCCCAGGGACCGGGTGTGCGTTCGTGATGTGGGACCAGGAAGCGATCTTATGCACTCCCGCAGAGTATTGAAGTGCGACCGTATTTCCTGTTATCCGGGATGAGTTTGCTCAGCCGGTATAAAGGGTTGAATGCGCACCGATGTCCGCGAATTTACGATCCTCAAAGATGAGGAAATCGTGTGTCTTACTGAGCTCGACGAGACGGTCGGTTAACGAGTGATCAAAGTCTTCAATTATATCGACGTGAGTCTAGTCTTGAGCGATGGGCATAAGCCTCGAATTTCTGGAAGCGCTTGGACGGAGTCACGAATAACTTGCCTTGATGAGACAGACGTAGGGCCCCACGGTGTCGACGACAGCGAGAAAGTCGACCGTTTTGGTGACATCAACGCTAACGCAAAGGTTGGATTGCTTGCGCTCAATTGTCTCGAGCAATTGCTTTGCTGCGGGATTGTTGTGCTTCACAGCCCGTGCAGAGTATGACTTTGAAAAGACCATCGCGCTAATAATCCGTCAGAAAAAAAGAAGATCCTGACGGTGCTTGATGCCCGCTGATAACGTGTGGAAGATAAGATGAAAATTGGGAGTTGCAGTGCTTTGAGAGAGTGGTCGCAGGATTGCCAGTACAAGTGAAGTCACAGTTGAAGGAAGGAAATGAAGAACCTGAAGATAAGATAAGATCGCGGACGCTACACTTGCCAGCGATCTTTGATCGGACACCAAAAAATTATCTCATTCGGTCTCCTCTGTTCGCATGTCGACCTCTCCTCGTGTCCGTGAGCGCGAAGTCGACCACGACGACACTCAAGGGCCCTCTGCGAAGAAACAAAAAATCGACGATGGTGTCGCACCCTCTTCTACTCTCGCCTTAGAAGGCGAGAAGCCTGTAGCAGATGCACCTGCCCAGTCTGTGACAACTGACGTCGCATCGAAAAATGCAGCGGACGCGACTCCTAATGAGCCAGAAAACCTTCTTCCTCCAAGCCGCGCTCTACTTGGCGCGACTCTTCCTTCGCAGCCAGTTAAAAATGGCGTGGTTCTCGTCATGGAGACCGACGTTGGCATCTCCGAGTACATTGCAAAGGATGTGCCAAAAATTGATGGAATAATCAAACAGAGGTGCATGTGCAAGTTTTCAGCCTCTTAACAGGACTCTCACACCCTCCTTGACTAATGTTCTAAGATTCACGGATTTCTTAGTATACGAGGTTGACCTCGACCACAATGTTATACATATCAAGTCCTTGGACATGCCCGAGTCCTCCCCAAAAAAAGGACAAATCTGCACAAGAAGCGCCCTCTGTCTCAGAAATTCCAACAGATGAAGCAATGCAAGGTGTCGAAATGGACCTGACCGCTACCGACACAAAACCTGGAACGGGAGACATACCGGCTGCTGCCCAATCTGAATCCACGTCCGAGCCCCCCACGGTTGACGAAACTTCGACAGCGACTGTTGCTGCGGAAGCCCCAACAGAACCTTGGCCCGAGTCTTTCACGACGCGTCTTGCGCCATTCCTGTCTGAAGGAAAGATCGCCCAGCTGAAGCAGATGTTCCTGGAGGGCCCAGAGCCGCCCTTTACAAGCGATTCGGGATGGGGAGGACGCACGGCTACCCAGGGAGCTAGTGGGGAAGCAGAGAAGACCCTTGGTCTTGTTGACAAAACAAAGGAGGAGGTGCAAGAAAGCACAGAGAAGGATGATAAAGGGAAGGGAAGGCGTGGCAGAGATAGAGGTGCGCGGGGTGGACGAGGCGGCAGAGGTGGTAGAGGTGGACGAGGGGGGAGGCCTGGTGCGAGAGAAGACTATAGGAAGGTTCTATCTGATGTCTGTATCTCATTGCATCTCCTACTGTGCTCTAAGGAATCTAACTTGATCTGCCTTCTCGAATTTGTGGCTTGTGCAGCCTATTGTGGCGAAGAGCAGACGCACCGAATTTCATCAGGCGATCAGGGAGCTTTTCGGCGGGAAGCTAGATAGCGAAACAGATACCAGCGCGCCTGCAGACGATGAGGGCTCTAGAGTCGTCGTGAAGTGGTCAAGGAGAGGTGGAGGTCGCGGCGGAGGCAGGGGAGGAAGAGGCGAGAAGGGTAAGATTCACTCCCCTCCTTGAATATTTTGTAAACTCATGCTGATTAACACAGGTAACAGAGGCGACCGCCCATCTCGCGGCGACTACCCTCCTTACATACACTTCACACTACAGAAGACGAACCGTGATACACAAGATGCTCTTGCCTACTTAGCGCGCACGTTGCATGTCACGGTGAAAGATCTCTCCACGGCCGGTACCAAGGATAAGCGAGGCGTCACTGTTCAGCGCGTCGCCCTCCGCCGTGGCGCGAAAATAGTTGAAGATGTCTGGCGCCTCGCTAACGGTGTACCTGGACGGCACACTGCGGACGAAGCTGTGCATGAGAGAGGAGAAAGAGGCGTCCGTGTTGCGGATTTCAATTATAGAAAGGCGGGACTGGAACTCGGCATGTTGAAAGGGAATGCATTCGTGATCACACTGAGGTATGCCATGAGATGTTGTCCATATGTGCTTGATATTCTTCCCTCAACGTTTCTTCAGGAATGTCCAGGTAGATTCTATGGAGACATTGGACAGAGCCATGAATTCTATCAAGATCCATGGTTTCATCAATTACTATGGTAATCTGCCTCCATCTCCTTGCTCGAGATCGTTTTAATCTCAAGCTGCCCCCCTTAGGTATGCAACGTTTTGGCACGGCCTCTATCCCAACGCACTCCATCGGTCTTGCACTTCTGAAGCAGGACTGGCACCAGGCAATCTCACTCATCTTGCGTACTCGTCCTGGCGAGCACCCAGATGTTGTCGCAGCTCGTCGCGCGTGGCTTGATGACGGCGATCTCGACCGTGCCCTGGAGTTGATGCCCCGCCGCGTCGTCGCAGAGCGCTGCATTCTCGAGAGCTACAAAAAACAAGGAGGAGAAACACGTAATGCTTTCGGAGCTCTTTCGACGGTTCATAATACACTCGCTGCCATTTCCCGAAAAGGATACTAACACTTTCTGTAATTTTATTTATTTTGCAGATTCCTCGCAATTTGAGGCTGATGTATGTGCATGCTTATCAGTCTTATGTTTGGAACGCAATCGTTTCAGAACGTATCCGAGCATACGGCGCGGAGAAGCCTGTTGTTGGTGATCTCATTCTTGAGCCAGGCAAGTCTGGTGAAGGGGAGATGGATATTGACAAAGATGCCGGTAAGGCTGGTATGTTCAATTTTGTGTCCGGATTCTGGGACAAATCATTGATTATGCTCAAAAGGTGACGATGGTCCGTCGAGAGGAGGCAAGAGAAACAGGAGACCTTGGCAGCCACCGCAGGTGAAGACCTTGACGGCTGAGGATATTGACAAATATTCCATCTTCGACGTTGTCATGCCTTTGCCCGGGAAAGACGTTGCTTTCCCCGGAGGCGAGCTCGGAGAGCGGTACAAGGAGTATCTGCGGAAAGATGGTCTTGATCCTGATAATTTCAGCCGACCTCAAAAGTACGTGTTCTCCCTACACCGGACCTTCACTCGTTCATTTGGTCCAATCTACAGAGATTACAGCCTGAGTGGCTCCTACCGCAATATTCTGCATCTCCCGAAGCAGCTCTCATGGGATGTTCTTCGATACACCGACCCCGATGTCCCTCTCGCACAGTCAGACGAGGATAAACTGCTTTGTTATGACGCGCCAGCTGTTGTTCCAGACGGTCGTTTTCTGGCGCTACAGATTCGACTCACACTTGGTACCGCAGCGTATGCGACGATGGCACTGCGGGAGGTGACGAAGACGGAGACGAGTTCACACTACCAGAGTGGTCTTACGCAGGCATCACAGGATCAGCAGTTCAGGGGCGGAGTGGAGGCTGCGGTAGCAGATCTTGATGCCGATGCGGACGCTGAGGTGGTTGAAGAAACAGGTGGAGAATGAATCTGCGATGGTGTAACCGCAAATACAGCCTGATACCGGCCACTACGTGTCTCTGTATTAAGTGAAGGTTGGCATAAAGTTTGTCAGGCCGATGGTGTGCGACTAGTATATACTTCTCCCGACCCTTTTGAGCCCACTTACATCCGCGGCCAGTTTTCGTGAGAGTTGTGAATGCCTTGGGTTCGCAGTCCTCTTGGGGCCGGTGAAGTATGCCTCCAAAAAGAGTTGTCCCATTGGACCGTGTTTTCATCCGCCACGCGACATGGTCAATGCGTGGAATCTACATGACTCTTGTAACACGTATGCATACTATTGTTCGCGGCTGGTATAAGAGGAGAGGCATGGGATGTGGTTCTCTATACTTGTTATACTTGTCGTACTCGGCCAGCTTACGACGTGTTCTTGCTGACGTTGCTCTGAACCATTTCTGAAGAATCTGAACAGTGTTCGACTCGGGACACACGAGTAAACACACCCGCAGCAGTCATTATTATTTAACCATATCGACCCTCAAAGGAACAATACAGATGGGAAAAATCGAGACAGTCGTTTTTATTTCCTTGGTTTTGGATCTATTCGGTGAGTGCGTTGCTCGTTTGCTTTCACATCGCTGGTCGCCAGCGGTCACGGACGGAAGCTAATGCGTGTTTGGTATGTGATATCCCGCCACAGCGTTCACTATACCACTTCCACTCTTTCCGCGTATCATTGAATGGTACACCAAGGTCTGTCCCTTTGCATATTGTACAGCGGCCTATCGAAGGGCTCATCGTTATCGCTTCTAGAGAGAGATCTCAGACCCAGCGGGTTTTTTGTCGCGGACGCTCGGATTCGTCTCGACGATACGGGGACAGTTCTATAATGTAACACATAACCCACAAAGATGGGACGTCGTGCTACTTGGTAGGTTTCCGGATCTGTCACGTTTATTTCTTGGCTGAAATATCTGTGTAGGGGGTCTCATGGGTTCCGTTTTCTCGTAAGGGCGTACCGATGTACCTGATGTCCCATCATCCTCATGATATGGCTACATAGGACTCTCCAATTCTTCGTCTCACCTTACATCGGGTCCCTATCAGACAGATATGGTCGGAAACGAATCCTGCTGATCACTATGATCGGCAACATCTTATCTGCAGTGGTGTACGTGTTTCCTCCAGGCACTCCACATTTTCAAGAAGCTTATCTTCTCTAAACCAGCTGGATACAGAGCACAACCTTCGCGTCATACATGCTCTCACGCGTAATTGGTGGTTTGAGCGAGGGGAACGTACAGCTAGCAATGTTTGTCGCCGCGCCGTCAAGCTTTCCATTAATTATGAAGCGCACAACTCATGCATTATTTTCGGACCAGCGCTATCCTTTCTGATATCACCACACCTGCAAACCGTGCGAAGGCTCTTGCACATGTGGGCATCGCCTTCGCCATTTGCTTTTGCATAGGGCCTCCTATCGGCGCATACTTTGCATCGCGACCTATCCCGCTGGGCGCGTCACTGGGACTCGAGCTGAATGTCTATGCAGCGCCAGCCCTTCTCACGCTTGTCCTCTTAATCGCGGAAACCGCGTTCCTCGCTATCGCTCTTCCAGAAACACGAGGCCAAATCCCCAAAGGCACGATCTCTCAGACAGCACATGGGGACAAGGCATCCAAAAATGGTACCAACGGTCATGGGACGAAAATCGCCCGCGTCGGAACGGTCGAGCAGCGACTTGATCTCCTCAAAGCTCTCCGTCGGCTCCACTTCCACTTCCTCGGACTATTCTCCGGTGTCGAATTCACCCTTACTTTCCTCACATTCGATCGTGCGTACTAACACGTTCCCCCGCATTCTTGAATTCATTTGATCGAAGAATCATAATCTAGTCTTTGACTGGAACAACACTGCAAATGGCAAACTCATAGGCTCAATCGGCATCATCAGCGCACTCCTACAAGGAGGATACGTCCGCCGTGCACTCTCCAAAGTTGGCGAGGTGAACATGGCCCGACGGGGCGTCTTCAGCTGCGCCGTCGGTCTCGTCTTCCTGGCTCTCCTGCCCAATTTCATCGCCTCGCGCCCGGCGCTTGCAGTCCGCCTCCTCCAATGCGCGGCAGTCTGCATGGCTTTCACGTCGGCGACAGTCGTCAACTCGCTCACCGCACATGCCTCGCTCCAATGCGACGAGGGCACAGATGCCGATACCGGCAAGCCGGTACAGGAACATCCTGAGCTGGCCAAGGGCAAAGCTTTGGGACAGTTTCGTTCCTCGGGTCAGCTCGGCCGCGCCATCGGTCCCCTTCTTGGTGCGTATTTCCTCCGTGCACTGGAAACTTTACTCACGATGCCCTGTCAGCTTGCGCCTCGTATTGGACCGTTGGGCCCTCCATCACGTACGCCGTGAGTGCCGTGGCCATGTTCGTCTTATCAGCCAGCATGCGGAAGCTGGCTGTATCGAAGTGATTGTGATTAGTGTAGACTTGCACTGTATACAGAGAGGCTTACAATGTACAGGCTCAAACGAGTCCAGCATGGACTTCAAATTGGTTAGCTTCAGTTCGATCATTTCTCTTTTGGTGCAGGGTATCGACGCTAGGATGCAAAGTATTACTTGCTAATATAAGCGTACAAGGAAAAGCCCAGTCCAAGGTCCTGTCCTTTGCGCGGGGGTGAATCAAAGGCAGTGGGTGGGGATGAGGTGGGAAGTAACGAAATAGACAAAAAGTCTGTTCTGGAAGGATAAGACTAGAATAAACGTAGAAAAACAAGAATGCCCGGTTCGTAAATAGAGCAGAAGGACATGCAAACGACATCTATGTGCGCTTTGTCGCGTGCGTTGGTGTGAGGTTGATATAGGGACGCCGCGAACCAATGGCGTCAGGAAAGGGTTGCCCATAGGCTGGAATTTCCTCTGTGTATGGCGGAAGACGAGACCCGGAAGGTGAGGGTGGGAGATCCGATTGAATACCTTCCTCAACGTCACCGAATCCTTGCTTGTCAGGCAGATATGACGAAAAGCGGGACAAAGAGCGTGTTAAAGAAGGTGGCGTTCTGGGAATGGGAGCGGGGACGTCGGAAGTGCTCTCGTGAGACGGTAGAGAGATGTCACCTCTCGATGCGAAGGCAGGAAGGAAGAACAGAACACCTCGAGGACGCCTGCGTGAACGAGCAGGCGAACGAGTCTCTGTATTTGATAACCCAAAGAATGATGCAACGCCATCCCTGACGCGTCGGACCGCGTCCGCTGCAGCAGAGGTGGACGGGTTGGCAAACTCTGAATCTGTCGGTGAATCCGGGCGTGCATCGAGAGAGAGAGGAAGAAGTCCCATTTCTTCTTCACTACCAGAGCTGGGGCTGTCCGGAATGCCAGAAGGAACGCTCTGGGAGATGATGGGCGTAGCTGATGGTGATGGGCGCCCAGGGAGTGAGATCCAGCCCAAATCGAGGTGCCAACGGCCACTACGCTCGACCCAGCGAGGCAGGAGCACTTCATACCCGCCAATTCTAGGAAGACTGTAGTTCCTCTGTTTGCTGTTGGTCAACAACAGCCGCACGATACCAAACACCAGCACAGCCAACCCAACCCACATCAACCCCTTGCCCCATTTCCCCAAAAACCCAATGAAGGCCGCATCATCGGCGTGCCAGCTGCTACCATAATAATGAGTAAAGAACGAGTGCGGCGCCTCCTCCGGTTTAGCATTCTTGCCGTAAAGGGACTTGGGCAGGACGCGAATGCCACCGTCGGGTTTCTCGGGCGTGACGGGATGAGAGCTGCTGTAGAGGCCATACTGTGCGGACAAGAACATGGGACCGGTCGAAAACATAACGGTAGGGTAGTTGAGAACCCAATTGTGATCAAACGTGACGAGATTGTGAATAGTCTGCGCCAGGAATGGGTGGCCCTTCTCAGCGAACATCAGATCGTTGGATACGCCAACTGGAATTGTTCTCGGGAGAATGACAGGATAGACAAGGAGAGGATCAAGACGGCGCAGACAGCCAATGTCGAGGTCGAGATAGACGCCGCCATAGTGGTGGAGGACAAAGTAACGGATGGCGTCGGCGCGCTGGATGGGATATGTGTAGGAATCGAAGGTATCCAAGAACCAATGATACTTGTCCGCAACAAACTCGCGCGCGCTTGCATCAGTCCATAACATATATTCACTGCGAGTGCAAGTCAGAAAGGAGCTATGCGAGAGATAGGTTTGGACGTACTAATCGGGCATCATCTCACGGCATTCTTCAGAGATACCCTTCCACCTGTCCGGTAAGGTCTCAGACTTCCAGGTCTGATGCAAGATTCTGGGGATACGCTCTAATTTTCCATGTTCGGTTGCATTCCAGGGAGCGGTAGAATTGAAGGGGGCATCGAGTTCATCCTCCGTAAGGTAGGCGGCGTCGGGAATGGAGAGATAGTAAGATACGGAGGAAAGGACGATTACGGTTCCAAGGAGGATGAGGGCGAGTAAGAATAAACAGATGTGAAGAGTTCTCCTCCTGATGGAACAAAAAGTCATTGTGAGATGGTGGGGGAGGAGAGAAAGGGAGAGAGGGAGAGACTAAAAAAATGAACGAGAGAGCGAGTGGTTATGTATAATTCGCCTTCAAGGCACTGCTCCCCCAACTCTTCCTCATTCGGCCCGCTTCTTCTCCGGTCAGCCACACCGGCCCTTTGTAATCCGGCCGGCCATGTTCCGAATATTATTCCACCGGTGTGCTCCATACACACTTTTACTCCTCCGTCATCTGAGCCACGCAGACTGCGCACGAAGACTGCGCATGCACACAGCCCCGTAAACATTTGTATATTAAGCCCCTAGATCCATGCCAATGGCTTTGCGTCGAGATCACGTTCCTGTCGGGCGCAGCGAACTCAAAAATAACCCCTCAACATACGGCTTCAGAATTACAGCCGACTCCAGGATCGGTCCATCCTCCCAGACATTCCCGATCTTTTCGAGTGCTTCCTGAGCATTAGTCCATTGGGCTTTCGTCCAGTCTTGTCCCCGGCGCCCCGTCCCGCATGCGTCTTTGTGGTATGGCTTCAGCAGGAATACGTCAAGGCCAGGTACCGTCTGTGGCGGCTTTTTCGACGACGTCAGGCATTCTAGACACATCGCAGGCGTCCAGTCCCAAAGCCGCACACGAGTCCAAGATGGCGCATGCACAGACTTGAGCTCCGCGGCCTCTTCTTGCGTTCGAGGAACAGACGATCCCCCCACGCGGTCAACTAGCTCCAGCAGTAGCGGCGAAAAGTGGTCAATAACTTCCAGGTGCAGCGCATCGAGTGGGTGACTGGGCGCGAGCATGTAAATGTCTTCAGCATCGTCGATATCCATCATGTCATCGTCGTGGTGCAGTGCCGCCTCTCGCTGAGTTCCAGCACGATGCCGCAGCACTTTTGTCGGGTACGAGTCGAATCGAGAGAAGTCGAGGTCAAGCCCCTGAAAAATGAATTTTGCCATTTCGCGGCTATTCCAGGTGTGAGAGGGGCTATAGCTACGAATGCCTGTGAATTGGATGATCATGTAGATATGTAGATTGGTCAGAGTGCACGATATAGATTGTGTCCTCACCTTTACTCTCGCACTTGATACACAAGTTCTTGTCGGAGCTGCACAAAATGGCATATGCAGGATGGCCGGGAATCAGCTTCTCACAGAAATATTGACAACAATCCATGATCAAGTCATCGTTGGTCTCGGAACCTCGAACCTGTCAGCTGATGGTTAGACTTTCACTATTACAGACAGAGAACTCGAAACGACCGAACTTCTCCTAGATCCAACACATTCCATTTGCCCGAGCGCTTGCAGGTCTCCTCGTGCGTCTGTCCTCTGACCGATCTTCGCTCCTTCACCTTTTTCAAAAGCCAAGTCGACGCGCGCCGGGCAGACCATGCCAAGCCCGGTCGGTTCTTTTGGCTATGGCGTACGTCCTCAGCCAACGGGTCCCCTTCAGATAAGTTAAGTGAATCGGACATACCCATCGAGCTCGGATAGCACAACACCGGGTATCACAACCACCACGGGCATCAACATGGATTCGACATCGGACACGAACTGTTGTAGGGCATCGAGGTGATCCAGCAAGACATTTGTATCGAGAACGAGATACGCCACATGCGATGGCGAAGGGGGAGCCTAAATGACACATCAGACAGGCGGGTATGTACTCAATGTCGTCACAGAAGAGGGTGTTGTGCATCGGTGACAAACCTGCATATCGACGTCCGAATTGACCTCGCTTTCCACCCGTCGAAGTGTGACATCTCGCAGCTGCTCATTCTCTAGAGCCATTCTGGAAGGAAAGTGTGTTTCTTTCATCGAATGAATCTACATTCAGTACGCCGATGCATGAGAGGAGGAACCTCACGAGGACGATAGTTATTGGTGTTCGTGTTCAGGAATCCGCTCGCGAACGACCGGGATATGTTAGTAGGGGAAATCATGACGAACGCACTTTCAAAACTGAATCGTGCACAAAACAGCTGTACGATATATGAATTTCAGGCGTTGGCGGTTTGATGTGGGACTCAGGAGTCAGAAGAGGTTAAATCTTAACATTCCCGCGCATCAGTTAAATAGTGCCACGATCACGGATCACTCCTGTTACGGTTGACTTCAATAAGAAGTACTTGCCATCGCCGACTACGACGGAAGGAAGGATATAAAACTAGGGTAATATGATATTGTCTTTGCGCGCGGTAATACAGATGCTCAATAATTATGCCAATGCCGATGCCTTGAAGAAGAAGAACGAAAAAAAAAAACAAGCAGAACTCAATCCGAAACCCACCGCCTGAGCGCACTATGCGGTCGCCGACAACACAGTCTTCTTGAGTGGCGGCGAGCCTTCAGCCTCGCCTTTCACAGTGGTGCCGTCAGACTCAACTTTCCGCTTTACTCCGACCGTCTTCGATGGTGATAATTCAGACTTGAGCACTGCCGCTCTCGGAGGTGTTGCACGCAAAGACGCCTCGGGCGTACCAGACCGGCTCCGACTGGCGGCAGCATCAACGCGCAAGCGGACAGCAAGGGTAGTAGCCGACGAACGAGCCTCGGCATGACAGGTTGCATGATATATCTGTGCCAGTCATGATCAGCACGAAGAACGAGCGCAAAAAATGGAAAGGAGATTAGACGTACTCTATCGTCAACTTTGACAGCATTTCTCCACACCCACTCCTCCTCATCCTCCTGAAACTCTGATTTCAGTACTTCTTTACAGATGGGACATGCGACGAGCTTCGCCTCGTCGCCAGGTGGCACAACCACAAATTGGGAGCGTAACTCTGCATCACGCTTTGCCGCCTCCGCGGCAGCAACGGCCTTAGCGTTCAGAGGACGCGATTGGTCCGCATTACCAATTCCTTTATTACTCGCAGACTTATCGTGCATCCAATCCTGCGAGAAAGTCTTAGTATACGTCAGTCTACGGAAAAAACCAGATCGTACCTCAACACCAACAAACCAGCTGCGACTATGACCACGGCCAATATTCTGGTTAGCTTTTCGATTCTGCCTGAAATGCATGTCGAGATGATCCTCCATCTTCTTTTTACCCAGAGCAGAGTCGGAAAATCTGATCGCACATTGTTTACATTGCACGGGTAAACGATTATAGAGGAAATCAACTATCCGTGGACGACGCCTTGATGATTCATGATATGAGAGTAGATACAGGATAATTCAGTTAGATTGACTTACTTTGTGATGTCAGAACTCGTGAACTTAATGTTCTCGGCCAGAACTGCGTCTCGATAAACTCTCGCCTCATCCCTTCCGAGACCTTCTGCGGTAGCATGCTTAGTCTCGTCAGCTTGACTCGCAACAGTGGCACCGGCACCCGTGGGAGTCCCAGTCGCAGACACTACGCCGGCCTTAATCAGAGCCTCGAACAAGTTGGATATGTTCGCAGTCACAGTAGAACTCGCTGTTACAGACGAAGGACCCCCGGTCGGAGGCATGGATGGGAATGGAGCTTCAGTTGAGTCAGATGATGGGTATGCACTTGACGATGGTTGAGAGTAAGGAGGTTGAGCAGTAACAGACGGTACAACGGGCTGTGCAACAGGCGGAGGAAATGCAGCTGGAGGAAGGTACGTGCCGGATGCGAGAGGAGGGTATTTGGTTGAACTTGGAGGGGTTGCATTAGATGAAGGTGGACGGGCTAAGGTTCTTAACTGAGTAAGAATCTGACGAAGCTCCTCCTGTGACACACCACCAGCTTCGACAAGTTTTCGTAACTGAATCGTGATGAGATTCCTGACAATCCCCTGAACAGACGACGTACACGTACCTGATGTAGGATATTGACGTGATTTTGAACGACAGTATCGTACGGGTTAGCTTGAAGTGCACGTTCTTTTTGACCAAGGGTGAATTCGAGTTCACTGACAACTTGAGACTTCGAGATAAAACCGGTCCCTGATGAAAAGTACTACAAGCAACAAGTATTCAATGTGAGAAAAAGCCATGGGAGGGCGAACGACGTACGTCCGAGCCTGAGCCTGAGCCCCAAATGCCTCGTTCAATTGCAACCTGAGGGCCCACACCGAAGAGCTCCCTGCCATTAGGAGCACCGGTTCGCCAAGTCAAAAGCATTTCTTCCATCTTGCTACGGACAGCTGGCTCGACGAGACCATACGCCTCAAGAAACAGGGAAGAGACAACAGACGCAAAATACCGAGCGTAAGGGTCATACACATTCTTGGAAATAGCGTCGAGCAGGTAGAATGCTGGAAGCTTCATCCAATGGGGTACCTATCACGGGTTACCGAAGGGGGTTAGTCAGCACAAGCATACGACGAGTCACCGACAAAAAGAAAACAAAGTGCACTATACTGCTGAACCAGCCGCTTCAGCACGTTCGCCGCCATTGAAGGCTGCGCAGGCGATCGAAGCCATTTTTCTTTTCTTTTGACTGGAACTACACTGAATACTGTCTACATACAAGATGAGGAAGATTGAATTGTGCTACTGCCAAGTCATCCTGCCCGACATCGTGCGACCGACATGGATATGCGACAAACACAGTTGATGACCTGTTAAGAGATTCGAGCGACTCACCCTTCGAATATGATCTTCGATGCATTGGACCACGACGTCCGCCCAACGCGAGTACTCCTGTGCCACCATCGAAAGATTCTGAATAATAGGCCTCGAATTCACAGTCAGCTCGGCCAGGCGTGCTGTGTAATCACGACGAAAGGTATTCGGATCGACCATATAGGCTGACGAAGGCGGACCATATTGGAACGGGGGAGGGGGAGGAGGGAAAGCATGGGTTGGATAAGGAATCTGGCCGTACGCTGTATTCTGAGGGAACATCGACATCTCGCGGGAGTGATTGCAAGGAGAGAAAAAAAAAATGCTGATGCTGAGTTGTCTCACAAATTACTGAGAGAGCAAGGACGTTCGCGGTTCTAGCTTGTTCACCTTTACAATCTCACTGACGATTCCGAACCGACAAGTGATGCAAGACACAAAAAGTCCAAGTGATGGTGGTGGTTGCAGGACAAGAGTGACAGGACGGATGGTGGCATAATGACATGCGTTAAAACTCCGCTCGGTAAACTCAATCCCGCGCCACACTACGCCCTCGACACTGACGCCCTAAGCCGCCGCCGACAGCCTCAAGACTCATATATCGAAGGTGAGTACGAATTGTTGTTCGTAAGGGTGCGCTGGCACATCGGTCGTAAGCCGGGTGCCGTTTGGATGGTGGATATGGAGTGGTTAGGGATGGATGAACCATGCAGACAATGGATGTAGTCTTCGAGCAAAATACTGACTTGAATCGTCTCAAGATGCGGGACGTTCTCAAGACCGAGGAGCTCGTAATTCCAGAGGGTGTCACTGTTTCCATCAAGTCCCGTGTCATCAACGTGTCTGGACCAAGAGGCACGTTGACGAAGAATGTCCGCCATGTCAACATGGACATCCGCTTGCTCAAGGGCAAGACCAACCAGGTCACCCTTGCTGTCTGGCAGGGTGGCCGCAAGCATGTCGCGTGCTTGCGTACCATCAAGAGCCTTATCCTCAACATGATAACTGGTGTCACCAAGGTATGGTTCATGGACACTCAGGCATTTACTCGGTTGACCCAATCGAACAGGGCTTCCTGTATAAAATGCGCGCTGTCTATGCCCATTTCCCCATCAACTGCATCATTCAAGAGAATGGCCGTGCGTTGGAGATCCGTAATTTCTTGGGTGAGAAGGTATGCAACCGTTGATTTCATCGTTTTTTCTTTGGATCGAGCATGACGTGATGCTTCTTTTCAGACTGTTCGTCACGTCGACATGTTGGACGGAGTGACAGTATCCGAGAGCAAAGCTCAGAAGGATGAGTTGATTCTTGAGGGCGCTGATATCGAGAACGTCTCACAATCAGGTTTGTATCTCCCTTCGGTTTGGTAATTCATGCTTATCTCAAAGACGATGCCTATCACAGCGGCATCTATCCAGGGCATCTGTCGGGTACGGAACAAGGATATTCGTAAATTCTTGGATGGCATCTACGTCTCCGAGAAGGGCACGATCCTCCAGGAGTGAGCGGCCGATGTGTTGGGACTGCCGGCATACTTATATCCACCAAAAGTCGCGTGTTTCATGTCATCCCACTGGTATTTTTCTTTCTTTCTTATGAGACCATGACCATGCATCCATGCACGACGAGGTGCTGTATTATCCCAGGCATAGCGCAGAGCAAGCTTCACTGAGGCGATACATAACTTAGTAATGCGAAGACTATTATCACGCAATGAAAGGTATCCTCGTGCCGACTCTCTTGCGGTAGTCAACGTACGGGTCGCCGAAGAACTGTACGAGCATTTTTTCCTCGGCTGAAACAAAAGGTCAATGGATGCCATGGAGTTGATCCGACATGCTCGACTTACTTTGGATCCTCTGTGAGAAAAATCGCCACAGGAGGAGCAAAAAGGCTGTGAACGCTACTGGGTTCTGGAGGACAAGCTGCGTTCCTAACGCCCAATAGAAGAACCCAGCGTAAGAAGGATGACGGAACCATCTATAGTAGGAACCATCAAGTTCAACTATCGCTAAGAGGCTAAAGCACCAGACATACGCGTAGATGCCATCTGTTACCAGTTGATGATTAGCCAGTTTACGAAAGGCAAGCGCATGGGAGAAGTTGGTGGAAGCGTGAATCATGGCTATCGAACGAAGAGCTTGGCCAACGACTACCATGAAAACTCCTGGAACAAATGAGCACAAGCTTCGAAGGAAGAGAGATTGATGAAATACCAATAGCAGAGATGTACGGGTAAGACTTGAGGGACGGATTGAGGTACAAAGTGATCAAGTATTCCAGCAAAGCGAACCCATTCGCAGCATGATATAGTTTGCCATTATCGAGAAGAAAAGCTGCGAACTATCGCTTTAGTCGTAACACCGACAGTGGAGGTTCAGGATTTGGCTGACAATCTACACTGCATTTCTCCCTATTCCAGCCAGCTGCCACCGCGAACTCCCCCCAGTGAAATAAAGCCCATGCTGCGACGAAGAATCCAAGCTGATAAGTAGACCACCAGTACGACGACGAGCCTCCAAACAGGAAGGTTGTAAATGCAAGAGAGAATATAGATCCAAGTAGAAAGGAAATGAACGAGGCAGCAAGAGGGGTGTTCGGGATGTTTCCGTGAGGTTGGGGGATACCGGTGCTCGGTATGGTTTCCAGTTGGCTTTGGATGATGCGTCGCCGTCGTAGGCGTTCGTCAAAGCCATTTGGAACATCGTCCGAATTGTCCGAAATACTCATCGTGTGGAATGAGGTCGTGGTCTCAAATGCAGATCGAGGAAACAATAGGCCATTAAGTATATGGTTGTCAAGTCCGACACCCGAGATGAAACATCCGTGGCATCGGTTCTTGTTTGGTCAATAGGAAGGACTTCAAGCCGATTGCTTCAAGATCACACAACTTCCCTACTTGACCTCACTCTATGGTCCCTTGGCAGGTTGTAACGGGACATGCAATCACTCCCACTACTGCGATGCCTGTTACCTCGTAATAACCCCAAACTATCTGCTGCCCTCCAGCTGCGCAGATATCTTACAACACGCTATGATCCCTCCAAGACGAGGAATTTAGCTGTGGTAGCACATATCGGTACGAGTTATCGTCTTCTCTCTATCTGAATCATGTTCAATTCGCAATGGTTTCTACGGGGCATTAGACTCGGGCAAAACCACCCTCACAGAGTCGATCCTGCTCAAATCATCGTACCTTTCTTCATCGGGGTCCGTCGACACCGGAAGTACCACAACAGATTTCTTGCCGGCCGAGCGCGAAAGGGGAATTACCATCCAATCTGCCAGCATACCTGTCAAGTGGAAGGATTGGACATTCAATTTGATTGATACTCCCGGTCATGCAGACTTTGGGATGGAGGTGGAAAGTGCAAGTCGTGTCGTCGACGGTGCTGTGGTTCTCATAGACTCGGTGGAAGGTGTCGAGGCCCAGACAAAGGGAGTCTGGCGACAACTGGACAGGTGAGCAGGTGAGCCATATTTTTCCTCGCAGCTCATGATCTGAAAATAAAGCGACATCCTCTAGATATGGAGTCCCTACTAGAATCCTTTTCATGAACAAATTGGACCGCCCAGGAGCTTCTTTATATTTATCAATGCTTTCCTTGCTTTCTCATCGCATTCATCCCAAGCCCATGGCTCTTACCCTTCCAATTGCCTCTTTCGATCCCGAATATTACACTCGAGCCGAGCCTGGCGTCGAAGGCCTTGTGGACCTTGTCAAGTGGGAGGTTTGGAAGTGGGATACAGATGGAACGTCTTCGAGACACCCTTTGCCTATGGACGCCGAGGGCCTCAAAAACTCTGGTCTCTTCCCTGTTTCGCACCCCATTGTCCCTCATCTCGTTCCAGCGCGCGTTTCTCTCATTGAAAACCTCGCCATGTTTCTGAGCCTCTCATGGAATCTCTATTGGATCTGCCTTCAACTCCTGACGCGTATCTCAGCATACCTGCTTCGACGATTCTTCCTCACCTTCGTGATGCAACTCTTCGGTCCGATGTCCTACCTGTCCTTTGCGGCTCAGCCATCAAGAATATCGGGACCGAAGTTCTCATGGATTATGCCGGAGAATTGCTGGCCAGCCCACTAGATGTACAGCACGAGAAACAATCGGACAAATCACCTGTACGCGCGTTAGCATGGAAAGTGGCCTGGGATAAGAAAAAAGGCTGGATGACATTTGTGCGCGTTTACTCAGGTGTGTGTTTCTACCATCGCAATACGCCTATTCGTATCAATCTTTGTGAACTAGGTACGATGACTCGTCAAAGTGTACTTATGAACTCGTCACGGAACATCAAAGAGCGAATTTCAAAGCTTCTACTTCTTTATGCTTCGAATGCAGAGGAAGTTGAGGAACTTCCTTTTGGATCCGTAGGAGTCATTCTCGGGTTGAAGCACACTCGTACTGGAGATACGCTGGTTTCAATGAAGGGCAAATCCACAGAGACATCTACGGTGCCCGATATCACACCGCCTCCGGCTGTAATGTCGGCATCTATAATCCCCCAATCCCACTCCGACCTAGAACCTGTCGAAGCTGCATTGCATGCTTTGGTGCGAACAGACCCATCGGTCCGCACGGAGACTCAAGAGGGCCAGATTCTCGTGCATGGGCTTGGAGCTTTACATCTCGAAATCGTTGAGGGTCGCTTGCGGGACGAGTGGAATGTCCGATTTGAGTTCGGCAGGAGGAGAGTCAGCTTTCGAGAGGGCCCTAGCCTTGATTTCCCCCGTTCACCTTCCTGGGACACATCCAAGTCAGGACAGTTTCTGAACGCCACCGTGTCATTCGCTTTGCGACCACTCGCATCTGATGAGGCCGGCGACCCTGCTTGGGATGGCAATGTTGTTCTTCGCGAAGACGGCAAGCCTCTTGTGGCCCCTGACTCTTCCCATGATGCAAATGACCCTTATAGCCACATAGCCCAAGGAATGGCAAACACGTTGTCGAATTCTCCAAACACTTCCCTTCCTATATCTCGTCACTACATCAAAGTTCAAGCCTTCCAACCCCCTCCAGGTGGTCCTGTTTCCTTACTAGCTGGCGCAAGTGCCGTGATCCTGCGGAACCTCTTCGAGGAAGTAGGAATGGGTACAATAATGGAGCCGTTCATTCTGCTTCGTATCTCTGTTGGGGAAGAGGCGCTTGGCAAAGTCATCAAAGATCTAATCGAGCACGGGGGTGAAGTCCACGAACTCGCAGAAGCAAGTCTTCCAACTGAGGACGATGAAGTCACCTCGTTTTCCGAGGAAGGTCTATACATCCCTCCGAAATGGCTGTCGCCATCCACGATGTCGTCTACGGCAGAGTCTTCCGGCAATTCTCGTCTACGGCGCTTTGTTCATGGTGTTGCACCTCTCAGTCGAATGCTGGACTACTCCACGCGTCTCCGCGCCCTTTCGGGAGGTCATGGGCAGTTCGAAATGGCCCCTGCGGGTTTCAGGGTGGTCGACCAAGTCCGACAGCTGGAGATCCTTCGAGAGATTGGTAGAGCTTAGATACTGTATACATGTCATGTCAATGTCTTGTCGCACATGATGCACTACCTAATCACAATTCCCTCGCCTCGTCTGCATCGGCAAAGAATACTGCTCCCTCAAAATCATCATCGTCCTCCACTGCTCTGCCAGTCTCCGCTGTGGCGCTGAGTACCTGACTAAATGCCATGAGCCCCGCATTGTCATCATCAATGTTCGAACCAAAGCCATTGCCATCCTCCCGTTCCAATGCGGGATGCAAGGATGTCCTCAGTCGAGATGGACCAGGAGCGGCGCTCATCTCTCTGTCGAAATCGGGGAGGAACAATGGAGTTCTGGCCCTCTGGCCAGGAGTTTCCGCTCGGCTAGGAACGAATTCCGGAGGCGCTATGCTTTTGGGTCTGAGGCTTGAGATCCCTGGAGGAGCTAGGGAGGGGGCGCGGGATGCAGATTTAAGAGATGGCCATGGCTCTACGATGACGCAAAGGCAGCGTCCATAGATCGAGAAGCCCTGGTACTGGAGCCGCAGAGACAGCTTGGGCTTGGGCTCCTCATCGTCTTCGATCTCAATCACCATGTCTGGGTCGCGCGGAATGGCACTCGAGGCTGCTGTCCCTTCCATAGTCACGTCGGAAGCCTCAGGTGGGCCATATACAGGGCTAGCGAGGGCTGGCTCGTCAACCTCATCCTTAATGACGACTGCATCAGTACTTGATCCACCATCTCCTCCTTGTGCTGATGAACCGATCGCATTGCTGGTTTGAGTCACAATGGCCTGCGTACGTCGACCCTGTCCAAGGACATTCGGTGGATTTTCCCATTCTTCGTCCATGATTGCATCTTCGTCTTGTTCACGATAACCCCCTACTATGGGTTTCTTTGCCCTCGCAGATCGACGAGATGTCACTGAAGGAGTGACAGCAGCCTCTGCATGGTCATCGGCTTCAATGACGTCTTCAACTGATGTTTCCATCGCATGTTCGTTACCCTCCCTGGATCTCTGTTTGCCCTGCATCTTTCGTTTCTTGGAAGTCTCGTTGATTTCCTTATTCGCACTGCGACGGTGCTTGCGCTTGCTCGTTTGAGACTTGGAATCTGACGGCTTCGGCACTGGAGGAGGCGGTGGTGGATTGTTGTCGAGCACGAAATTCCGCGACTGCTCGAGTGACTTTTGTTCAATATTTTGTTTTTCACTGAGTAGAATTTACAGAGGGATAACGTACTTTGACAAGCACAGCGTGTGGTTCAGTTTTTCGAAAGAAATACGCGAATTGATAGTTATCTGTGACGGCAGTAGATGAGCGAAGGCATAAAAGAAAGGAGAATGAGACTTGCCTCCTCTGTGCACGTCAACGTTTCCTTTCTTCGCATGAGAATATGCAGGGCCATAATCCACGTCTGCCTCTGCTTTCATCTTTGGCACAATCCTGATGAACATATCGTCAACTCCGGAGAACGCAACAAGAGCTAAGCCAAGCCTGACTTTGGTCTGAGATCTGCAAGCACATGTTGAAGTATCCTGTCGGACATCCACTCGATATGTTGCTCGTCGAGGTAGAGCTTAGCATCGCCCGATCTTCGTAAGCCTGTGAAGAGGATTCATTATGAATCGCTTTAGACTCACATATAGCGGTATCACATTCGAAGCGGATATCCGCAGATAGAATGCGCTCCGCGACTGGAAAGGCATGTAGTTTGACCCTGCCAGAGATGGTCTAAGTCAACCAGCTTGCATCAGCATGACTTGAACTTCGGACAAGAAGGCAACTTCTGAGATTAAGCTTAACTTATGCAACTGTTTTGGTTTAATGTCAGTGCAACGTGAACGCAAGCAAGTTGAATGGCTTGTAATTCTACTAGTAGTTTGACTCAAACCTGATATCGGCCCTGAGAGGATGCTGTCGACGTCGAGCAATACTATTCGAGTATACGGTTGTTAGCACTCGGAGTAGTGAACTTCGGGCGTCTACGAGCACCTACGAATTTGGTGGAAACAGGTGGAAACCTATTATCCGATGTGAGCTCGCAACGAGCACTACAACGTGAGTCGACGCGTCGGAATCGGAGTGAAGACACTCAAAGGGCCAAAGCAGATTGAAGGCGCCGAGATTCAGGGAATCGGTTCATAAGCGTCCGTTTTGTAGTTGACTGTCTGAAATTTCGACCAGTGAACTCAAAGTAGGATGCCAGTTGGCCCCGCCGTTTGCTAAATTGTTTTGGCAAAAAAAAGTACAATTCGAGATAAATCTGCTATCCAATCCCCAGCATACAACATTGACTCAAATCCTGACAGTCGTTACGCATCCATCACCCCCCTCATTATATCTTACCAACTTAAACGGAGTCAGTGGGAACATCGGGTCCAGAAATGATCGCTTTGATGAGTGCCCTGCCGTCTTCGGTTCTGCCAGCCTTCGTGGCATTGAACGCAGCAACGGCATCAGTGAACGCAAATCTGAGGAACCGAGATCAATATTCGCTGAACTCCAAGAGATTCAACAGAAATGTCCTTACCTATGCGTAACCATTGGCTTCAAATCAATCTTGCCGTGGGATGCAAGGGCGACGGCAAGGCGGTAGTCGCCAGACTTACGAGAGTGATCAGTCTCAGAAGGCATTTATGGACGGACGACGAAAACACATACCCCGTAACGGAAAGATCCCTTCATGGTAAGCTCCTTCGACAGGAAAAGGCTGATTGGGATTGTGATCTCTGGCATTCCCATACCGACCTGGAACACTTGTCAGAAGGATGTGCTGTTGCAACCCAAGACCCATCGACAAACCTGGACGAAGGTGCCGCCGATCTTAGAGATGAACAGGCCTGTCTGGATCGAAACTTCCGCGCCGCTGGCATCAAGTACCAGATCAATAGCCTTCTCACCACGTTCCTCGATACCCAGCTGTTTCTTCATTAAGTCGGCGGACCTCTCGGAGTAGGCAATTTTGGATTCACCCGCTTCTGGCGCAGGGGGTAGGTAGGTCTCGGTAGCAGCGTAAGATTTCGCAAACTCCAAGCGAGCGGGGACGATGTCCACCGCGACGATGCGTGAAGCACCAAAGGCTTTAGCTACAGCCATGCAGAGCAGGCCGACAGGTCCACAGCCGAAGACAGCAATGGTTTGGTTTGGTTTCAACCCCGCCAGAGTAGACACCGAGTGCACGGCGACTGACAGAGGTTCCATCTGTTGTTCGAGTTGTTCATTGCAGTCTGACACATGCGAGGAGACTACTTGCCATGGCACCATCTTCGAGAGTCAAGTTGTCCGGAAGGGGGTAGACTAGATCGGCGGGCAAACGGTAGTATCGGGCCAGAGTTCCATCATACGGGGGAGTCGCCGCAAAGACCACTTGATAGAGGAAATAAAATCAGTCAAGATAGGGGAAGTTATATGTATGATGACTCACTGTCACGACACAACTGAAAAGTTTGACATATCGGGGCCGATGAATTCTTGCCCAAAAATGAAGACGAGGTTAAATTACCTGGTAGTGGCCGCTCTTACAATCGTCACAAGTGCGGCAAGAGATACCAGGCTCCATAGCCACTCGGTCTCCCGGCTTCACTCTTGTCACACTCTTACCGACTGTGTGAGCAATGAGAATCTGTCCCAATATATTGCACGAATCTGCAAAAATACCTTTGCTAATAATCCCCGCGGATTCGTGGCCAAGAACCTGAGATATCAGGAGTTGATATGCAGATGGGATCTCAAAAATCAGACATGAATCACCATAGGGCTCTTAACGGCGAAATCACCGATGCGTCCATGAACGAGGTAGTGAACCTGAGAGAGCCCACGACATTAGTAGAGAAGTAGTGAGAGATATGTAAGATCCACACATCAGATCCGCAGATACCTTCCAAGCCGTCATTAAGCGTACTGCAACTGAGGTACAGATTACAACTCACCCGTCTTCTTCACTTCAATAAGCACTTCATCGTCCTTAACTTTAGAAAAGATATGTCAGAAATCAGTTTGAGTGATCTTAAGACGCCAACAGACTCTCAGGGATGGGACGATCCTCATAGGCGACCTACGGGTAACGCTGAATAAAGGGCATAATACATATACCGTACCCTAGGTTGCTCACCTTCTCGATGCCATGGAGAACAAATGAAGGATTATCGGTAGGCATGGAGAATGTCGATAGGGAAGAGATGTCTGGCGAAACGCAGGTAGCTGAAGCAGGCTGGGGTTTATGAGCGTCGACGGCAAGTCCGGACCGTCTGGTACAGCTGGTACGAGTGACGTCGACGTTGAGCGCGTTGAGCGCTTGAGCGTTGACGTTGAGCAATGGACGGGGCTAGCTCACAAACTGATCGACAGAGATGAAAAACGTGTCAAGTACCTGGAATATCCAACGTCGACGACGTCAACGTATGAACCCCTTGATATACAGTAAGTATTGAAATATTGACGATCTATGGGATCCACTGTGCCAACGTCTCAGAACACAGTTTACTTAGGAACACATTTCCAAGGAAATCCCCTTCACAATACAACCGGGAGGTATCTCATCGTAGATATTTTTACCTTGAGTCCTGGGCCCTATGTTACATGTACAGCAGGCGCCTTGCGACAGTCTTGCGACGCCTCGAATTAATGTCTCTGATCTAGACCGCGAGGATTTCTGCAAAGTAGCTAATCTCAGCTCATCAATGACTCTGGAGTCACTGAAGGAAAATGCACTTACGAAAGCTACCCCGGCGTTCCCAACCGTTCCCTAAAATAACTGCGCACCCACCTTACCGTTGCCCTAAACCGCCAGGATGACTTTATAAGCCATCTCGTGATTCTATTTCCATATTTGGTGTTCCATTATGGTCCGTCCCTCAATTGACCTCTGGCACTGCTGATCACCTACATACTTGTCATTGTCAACTAACTAAGTGTATATGTAGTGAATAAGCGGGGTTTCCCGGCGTGACACGGACCACTGTAGTATTAGATGGTAAGTAAGTCCAGCTAGACTGGTGACCGAGTCTCTATGGGTAGTGACCTGTAGTGACGGCTGTCTTTACTCAGGTGCGTGCACGGTTACCTGCCCGCCGTTTCGATGTGGCGGGACGCGCTTGTCCGCCCCAACCCCAATCCCGCCGTTTCGACAGGGCAGGGCTTCGCGCTCACACTCCGTCCTGTCGTTTTGAGCCCCTCTGTGTTAAAACGACGGAGCTTTGCGCCATGATCTTGACAAGATCCACGCCTTCTTGAACCCTCTCACCCCCGAAGAGATCCTTCAATGCGCCATTGACTACCTCCCGAGGCAAGAGAGGATGCCATTGGTGTGACTCGTTGGGAATGGAGGGTCGGGCGCGTCGGGCGCTATCGAGGAGGAGGAAGGAGACGTTGGAGAGAAGGCGAAGGAAGTCACCTTGACACTGTCCCCCGCACTTTGCTTCGACGTGCCGAAAGGCCCTCTCAGCCTCGCTCTGTCTCGTCACGCGCTTTCGGAGACGCAGTTGGCACTCACGCTCGATGGCAAGCCTCTGCCATTTGTGGCCGAGCGTGTCAGTCTTGGGAATGGGGAGGGAGAGGGCGAGGGCGCTGTGTTGGTGCGCGTCAAGGGTGGGGTGGAGGTCGGTGGGCGGTTGTGAGATTGCGTTTGACGATACGTGAGGAGGGGGTGTACTATTAATGTGCGCCTGAGGTGGGTTCGGGCTGACGCGGGCGCTGGTCGTCGTTCTTGGTGCGTGGTGGATTGTTGTTTCGCTCTTGTTTCAAGGTGCCGTGCGCGCGTTCCTGCAGCCTCTCGAGGTGGACTCAACCGGCCTGCTCAAGCTTAACCCAATTTTTGCCTGGAACTTTCACCTTGTTGACTGGTACATCAAGTCCAACAATGTCCCGCACAATAAACTCCTCAGTCAAGGTTACAAGAGCATCGGTGACTGGCACAGTATGATAAAGAGAGGGGAGGGTGACGAGGGTGAGTGCGCAGGCTGCTGTGTGTGCAAGGAGGAGAAGACCGAGTGTGGACTGCAAGTCGAAGCCTGAGGAGGAAAAGACACGACGACCTTAGAATAAGTATTACATTGTGTGTCTGCTCCATATTTCTGTGCATGACGTTCTATCTACTGCATCAATGTAATAAAAAATGTGGCTAAGCCCCGAAATTGTTCGATCCGCCCACTGAACGCGACATCACAAGCAAGGTTGCTGCCGACTGCGTCGGCCACTGGGGGGTCTGCTTTGGTCATCATGCAGATTGCTCAACAGCTCGGCATCCCAATTTACTACAGGTGCAATTGTGCAACAGTGAATGTCGAGCAACTGTACTGGAATGGCAAGCAAGTTGGCGAGAATTCACCGCGATCGGCACGGACACCAAGGTCAGCCCGGACGAGGTGGCCTCGTCGCTGCTGATGAAATAGGGGTAGGGTGCGGCTCGACGCTTTTGATCGCTGACGGGTTGCGCGCACTCATCGATAGTATCGCGGGCGAGCCATTCACGTATCATTGCGGCGTGGCGGAGCGCTGATTCAGGTTGCGCACATGTTCCTGCGCAGTCGGATCCACTCACGGCCGATCAAGTTGAGAACTGCATCAACTCACCAGGATCGCATCTTTGGCATACTCATAAGTTCTTGTCTCATTCAGTTGCAAGAAGTGCGATACATTGACAATGATGTTACCATGAAATAGGGTGAGCATAATCCTCGTCAAAGAGAGCTGGTTCTCTCGAGGCGACAAAGGGCCTGGTTCAATTCTTCATGCATTTTGCAAGGGGGTTCAGTCCGGCTTTTGTAAGATATATCCAAGATCCCCCTTCAGCATGCTCCGCGTCGAGCCCGTCCCACACTGCGAACAGCGCATCGACAGCTTCTGCAACCGCTCATCGTGATTGGGCCCAATCACATAGTTGTGTCGCTCGAGTTTCGCGAGGTCGAGCGTCTGTTCCACCATCTTAGCGTACTTTTCGCGTGACTCGGAGTATTGCTAAAAAAAAATTGGGAGAGGGAGTAAGAGGAAAGAATTAGGGAAAAAAAAAAAGGAGGATACGGACTTCGAAGGGCGTAAGTTATGTCTCGTCTATGGGCTCTTTCCCTCAGTCGGTTTTCGTTTTGACATGCTTCATAGCCTCGATGAGGTCCTTCAGCTGTACGATCAATGCCGAAACATGAGAACTGATACAACGAAAGATAAACAGGGGGGAGAAAAAGCGAACACACCTTGAGCACGGCTTGATACACGCACACGACGTCCTCCAACGATGCCACCAACTTTTGGAACTGTTTGCGGATGTGATGCAAATCCCGCATGAGCTTCATGAAATGGTCCTGAAACACAAACAACAACAGCACACGTCAACCAAAGCTCTTCCGAGCCGCTATTCTTCTTTCCCCCATGACCAAAAAAAAAGAGGAAGTCAAACGGACCTAGAGCGTCCTCCGTGCTTCTGAGTCCTCAAAAAAGAAGATCTCAACCAGGTTTTGACTTTTTGCTGCGCGGCAAGACAGGTATGGTTAGCAAAAGCAAAACGCGAAAAACAATCACGAACGGACGTACAAATTTCGTGACGGTTGACAAGAGGCTGCTTGAGCCAGCCACCAAGCATCCACATGCCCTGCACTGCCTTACACTTATTCAACAAACCTAGAGAGTCGTGAACATCTCATACAGCATGATGCTGAAGCTCCACCGGTCAACTTTACAGCCATACGGCAGTCCCTGAATGACCTCCGGCGCGAGGTACTCGGCGGTTCCGCGGACGTGCTTGCCGAATCCGTTGGCCGTGCAGGCCACCCCACCAAATCCTGTGCTTTCTCCTCGCTCATCCAGTAAGGAGTGGCAGACTGCGGCGAGTGGAAACTATTTTTGAGACCGTTCAGTGTCGAAGACGCAGTAATGGTCATAGTGCGTCTAGGGAACTCTTTAGAGAGACCAAAGTCTGTGAGTACGATGTGTCCATCAGCGGCAATGAGTATGTTCTCCGGCTTGAGATCACGAAAGATGACGCCGGCAGTGTGAAGGCCTTCCACTCCTTCTACAGTTTCTGTGGCATAAAATCAAGCTCTGTCCCGGCCGAGTCTTCCCCAGTGTGCCAATTGTGTAGCCAGATCACCTCCGGGGTGGAAACCCTGTTGTAAATCAATACAGAATGATCAGAAATGCAAGAAAAGCCTGCGCACCATGACTAAGAACAAATTCACTTTGTTGTGGAAGCTCCACCACAGTTTGACAACAAACAGATCCGTGCCCTCAGCGGCCATTCTCTTCAGAACCACCTGCTCCATCAAAGTATGCTGAAGCTCCTGATGAGCAAGCACATACTGCTTTCTGATGGCCTTGAGCGCGTACAGATCTGACGAGGACTTGTATCGAACGAGAAATACCTTCCCGGCACAACCCTTGCCAAGCACACGCATCATCTTGAAATCGCTGACCTGCACCTTACGCTGCAACTTCTTCAGCTTACGCTTCGGATCGGTAGACTTGAAGCGCTTCTTCAGCTTGCGTTTCTGCTCGCAGGATGTGTTGATGGATGAGTCATCTTCGATCTGTGATGCGGTGTTGCCGTCGAGCTGAGAGGTCGACGGCGAGAAGATACGCGACAGGCGGGCGGACTTGACAGGGTAGGCAGATTGGGAGCGGGGAATGCGAGCAGTATGGNATTTAGTCGCAATTGACATCAAAGGCAAAGTACTGTCAACTTCATCAATGCCATTGGGCACCACAGATGCAGTGATCGACAGTGCTTCAGAAGGTGCGGCTGCAGATACAACAGAGACTTTCGNGGAGCGGAGGGTCTCAGAATGCTCTTCCACAGCAGACTGTGCTTCCTATGCCTCCTCCGGCGCAGCACTCACTTCGCCAATCCGTTCTTCCTGTATATCTTCATGGACCCTCCGTGACTCCTCCTCGCCATCAGCGGCGTCACCATTCTATTGCTCCTTCGCANTCATATGCACATCCACCGTGCTTGGCGAAACCATATGCTGCCAGGTCAGAGCNCACNCGTTTGATGGTGCGCTCGACACGCACGCTCTCCAGGTCGTCCGTGCACACGCGCATGAAGCGTTTCCACACTNGCGCTCGACGCAACAACTGGTCGTTGGAGATNGCGGTAAAGTACGCCGCGAGATCGGTCACCGTAAAATTTGCAGACGCGGGACTCTTAGGCAGGCTGTTCACGGCGCCCGAGAACGGGTGAGCGATTTCGTTTCTAGGAGATGTTATGGGGGTGGAGACGAGGGATGGAGCATTGGCATTTGTGGTGGAAGCACNCGACAGATGACGGCCATTGACAGATTTGGAGGCGGAAGAGGCCAGGCGGGACAGGGTATTGAGGAAAGTGGAGTTGCGCTTTGCGGGTTGTATTATACTGGTTTGTATGGGAAGTTGAGACAATGTTACACCGGGAGCATCACATACTGTAATTAAGCAGAATGGAGACAGCTGTATACGCGAACGTAGTGCCGCAATACCGCACAGCACTGGTAGAACGTTAGNGAGACNGAAGGATGGTATGCGTGTTAGAACTTACGTGCTTAAAGCCAGCGCTGAAGGCAGCCAGCNTCGTGAGCATGCCACAAAGAGGAATATAACAAAACATACCAGCCATGAGGATGAAATTTCCATCGTCTTCCGCACTTGCAAATGCGCGATACAAAATTACCGTCAGATAGGCAGGGATGAACAGAAGTGAGCCGAGGCGGAACATGGCGAGGTGTGAGAAACGCCCTCTAGGGGGGCTGAGCGGCACAACAGCATCAGCAAGCTGTAGGACTTAAATGTTCCCATGTACATACCCGATATTTTCTAGGCGAAGGACACATAAATAAATGAGACGTGCGCAAGTCGAAAATTCAAGAGCATGACATACGGATACAGATAGAACTGGTACGCGATTTGCGCGAGACACATCAGAGCGGCTAGCATAGACGTCAGCACACGTCCCACATTCTAAAACCCGAGGCACTCACTCAATTGAGAGAAATGACCCGCATTCAGATTCAACCCTCCCGACTCGTATTTCCTGTGATCCACAAAAATTAGCAAATCAACCCTCACGATCCCCATGATAGCCCGATGCCTACGATACGAGATACGTCAAGAACACCATATCGTGAGTCGTCGAATGCAATGCCAACAAGCCATATTGCGTGATGATCAAAATTGGCAACTGGGAGTACAGAGACGGCGGCTTCTCCTCCACTTGCTCGCCCTCCGCTCCGCGCCTCTCCAAGAGACCATTAAACGCGTCCGCCTCAGTATCAGCAGCTTTTGGGCGTCGAGAACTGCAGCAGGGGCCTTCACACCGGGATGCGCAAAGATGGAAGGCACGGTGGAGAAACGACGCTCGGCGAAGGCATCGGAGGCAGGCGATGGCGAGCGTATTCCAAACGAGCATGCGACGCGTCATTCCAGATTGAGGACGGAAGGAAATGGATGCCGACGGTCACCTCGGACAGCCGATATTTCGAGCGACAGACTGAGAGGGGCGATGACTTGCAAGCGACGTGCGGTGGGGGGTAAGGCATAGCTGGGTGTGAAACTCGTCCGCGGCGTGTGGGAGTATCCAAAACGTTAAGCTCGTCGTCTTCACCATCCTCTTCTAGATCGAATACAGCCACATCCTCCTCGCCCGCGCTCTCCAATTCGGTATCGCTTTCGAATACCTCCTCGTTGTCTACATTCATCGCAGCCGCAACCCACAGGTCTGCGATATTTGTGACGGCGTTCTCATTCGCCATGAGCAGACACTGTGCAAAGTTCAACTCGCCACCCTCCGCGACGGATCGAGGCAGGCCATCCGGGGCCGTGCTCCCGCGCCTTCGCATCACGGAGCTAGACATGCTCCCCTTCCGTATCGATGCGCCGCTGGCCAGACGGCTTCTCACATTTTGCACACGCGCCGCACCTCCACCATACCCATATGCGGACCCATTCGTGCGGCTCAAGCACGAAAATCGACGTCCAGGAACAGCAGTCGACAGAGGAACTGCTGGTGACGGAACGGGCTCCGCGGCATGAGCATCTTGCACGCGCTTGGCGAAATAGCCCGAGACTTTATGCGACATTTGTTGGCGAAGACTGCCATAGAAGCTCTGCCTCGGTGACGAAAAGGGGCTGGGAGGTACAGATACTTCTTCAGGAATCGTTAGGTGATCATCGACCTTTTCTGGAGAAAGCTGGATGCCGCCTTCGCATGGGCCCCCGTCAGGGCCAAGGAAAAGGGACAGCAAGGCACCTGACGAAGATCGAGATCAGCGACAAACGAGGTTTGAACGTGCAGACCCACCAATTAAAGTCACAAATGAGGCTATGACGCAAGGTAGCAGATATGGATACGTGGTGAAGAGTGGTACAGAGCTAAATACTCCTGGCCACTTCTGCGCCGGAGATTCGACTAGCAGTCAACGTCAGCCAAGATAGCACAGATATACTGAACCACGAGCCACGATGTCAAAGATGAGCAACAGCAGACACAGAACCTCCTACATGGCACTTAACAGAGACGGTATGAGGAGTCGTCAACAGAATCCGGTGAAGCGAAGTCGCGCAGCTTGTGGTGTAGCGGTGTAGCTCAACAATCTCATGGACAGTGCAACATGTCAGCGCGATGTAACTTGCCACCAGCTTGTAATGAGCAAAAGGAGGGAAGGGGGAAGGAACTCACCTAGGGGAAGCGGTGGTGGACGGTGTCAGGAGGCGTGTGAGGTCTTCTTCGGCGTGTTTGAGCGTGAACTCGCCTGTCTTATTCTTCAATTTGCTGTATGATCCAGGCGCGGACGGTGTAGACACGACTTTGATGGCCATGACCATTGGATCGGACAGGATGTCATTATCTACAAAAAGGCGATCCTCGACCACCGATAAATTTTCGGGGGAAGCCTATTTCTCCTGAAGACAACATGTAAATTGCGTACCAAACTCGGCGAAGAAAGTGAAAGAGAGCGAACGCACCTCCTTATCCAACAGGAACTACTTAGCCTTCCTCCCCTGACCAGGCTTCGGCACCCAAATCTCCACCTTCGATTGCTTCATGGTGAGCGCGTCCCTCCAAAACGCCTTTGCGACGCTTGCAGTGAGGTTGGCGCTGGGCAGACCCACCGCGCGCCCGCCTGCGCTGAGGTACTTGAGCGCCGACTTGGTGTGGAACACGTGCTGCTCGACGTACAAGGCGTCGGGCCCGTGCGCTGTATAGAACCCGCCGTCGCCGCCGTCCTTGTCCTTGTATTTTCCTCCCGCACTCAGCGCAAACGATGTTTTGGTACGAGCTCTAAAGATCGTCGGTCACCGAGTCACACAGGTTTACTTGATAATAATCAAACTCATCTGACGTGGTAAAGTTGCTGGGGTCCTGGGCATACAGATCGGGATACGAGGTGGAAGGGTACGGGACAAGAAAAGCCGGTCATCCTGGCGGCTCAGGGCGACCGTACCCACCTCACCCAGCCAGAGTCTTTATGATATCCATCGACTGCAGACTGGTTCGAGCGACAAAATCGATTGACATGAGGCAAGAGTGAGGTGATAAGATATGATCCGGGGTTAGTGGCTTGAGTTCGTCACCATCATGATGGCCGGCAGCTTCCGCCAGCGCTAATTCCCGACTATTTGTAGCAAATTTGTAGCACCACTTTTGCACTCCTCGGATTCCCCATCAACCACCATCTTCTCTCTTATTCGTAGCACAAAAATCAACATGGTCTCTTCTAGTGTTCTTGGCTTTCCCCGCATTGGTATGCACATTGATTT
>SGPL01000242.1:0-47681 GCA_004802705.1 Bondarzewia mesenterica | reverse complement strand
CCTTTCTTGTCATGGATTCTTTGTTTGGCAGGAAGAAGTCACGGCCTCGCCAGTCCTCTATATCCACCGCAGGAGAACTACGTTCGGTCCCGTATGACAGAGTACCTCCAGGCTCTCCTCTACCCGTTGGAGCTTCCTCACAAAGCTTTCGCTCGACCGTCGCCACCAACAACATTTCTGCTCCCATCACTAACCCCACCCTCACCGCCAATGGTACTGAGCTCAACGTACATAACATTCAACGCGTGAAGGCAGAACGGGAGAACGTCTACGCCGCCAATAATGTCTCTTCCACGCGACCCAGCTCTCCCCAGACGTCCTTAGTTACCGACGACTCATCCACCTTATACAGCGACTCTGTCGATTCTCCTTCGAAACCGTACACCCCCACCTCCCGCCGACTACGACAAAGCGAAAGCTCTGGCAGGCGNAGTCCTTCCGTGATTGACTTTAACCANTATCCTTCCCCTACATCTCCGCATCCACCATTACCTTCCAACNCCTCTGTCGTGACCATGCGTCCCTCATCCACCTTCACGACCCGCTCCGAAAGCAATCGCAGCTCACGCTACCCCGCCTCTGTTGCCCCATCCGAGGCNCATTCCGCCACTTCACATCATTTTCCCACCTTTCATAAACATGGGGCTCANGCTGAATTTTATTTTCCTCGCCCCGAGAGCGATGCCGAGATTGAAGCTATGTTCGAGAACATCATGCGCACGCGTGACATCGCATCGCTTCCGCAACTGACAGTGGATCANAAGTGGAATCTGGTGGAGGGCGACGAGCGTATACGNTGGAAGGAGGAGAAGAATAGAGAAGAGAATCAGAGGAAGCAGCAGGAGATGGGCAAACCCCCGTCCATNGATGAGAGATCACCGGAATGGTATCTCAAGAAGTTCTTGGACAAGACCATNACGACCAAGCTGGCCTCCGGCCTCTATATATCTTTGCGGAACGGGGAANTGGGGTGCGTCGGTCATCCGTCATGCTCTGACTNTGAGCACATGAAATGTACTAATACGTCTGTAGATGGTTTCATCAGTTTGTTGCAATACAGGGGACGTCAGTACTGGCACAAACACTCTCGCATATCAGTCGAAAGGGCTCTCAAAGGTGTGTTTGGTATTNTTAATTTGTGTTTCAANNCAANANTTAGCCTACCTGGTCAGACGAGAGNCTGATGCTCAGCTGGAGGTNGAGGTTGCTCGCGCCTTGAAGCTGATNCTAAATTCACCGGTAAATNNTATTGTTGGCTCGCGAGAATTTGCTGGTCATGACCTTCCTGTAGGTCGCAACAAGCGAAGCCCTGACGCATAATCTCATTGTCACTCAAGTGGCCTCCTCGCTGAACTCGCCTAGATTGGCTACCCGGAAAATAGTCCTTGAGATCCTCATCTTCNTGGTGTATTGGAATACTGATGCTCTCAACCTCGTACTATCCGCTCTCGAGGCTTTGAGCACGGCCAATAATGAAGGCAACTCGCCTTACGCCTATTGGTTTAAAAANTTTGANGTCTCGCTTATGGGCCGAGGCAAAATGGGCAGTCTAGTTGGGGCGAGTGAGGATATGAGAAGGAATGCGGGTGGACCGGAGGGTTCTCCTAACGACTATATTGTGCGGACCTCTTTCCCCACGTCCTGCGCTCTCCTCATTTTATTTTATCTAGCTATGCAATTTCTTTCTCATCAATGGCATAATGAATCACATAGACGACCTCGACCTGCGGCTTCATCATCGAGCTCGGATGGAGGCCGCTGGNCTACAGCGTATCCTCGAGCTATGTCGAAGTTTTGGTCTACCCAACCTCGACCAACAGCTAGATATCCTCCAAGATTTGTTAGACGACGACGAGCAGAAGCTCCGGGAGCGCCTCGACCAGGAGATANTGCGAGATATGACNAGCTTGGAGGATGTATACAACGCTCTCAAGGCCAAAACCGAGGACAGCAANGCTCANGACTACTTCCTGTCTATGCTGCAGCACCTCCTTCTCATCCGGGAGGAAGGACCGGGTTTAGTGCACTACTACCAGCTTCTCGATTCNTTGGTCACTGATGTGGTCATGGATAAGAAGCTCGCTAATGGGGAGGTGCGGCTGGGCCAGTCGGTAGAGCGCATCATCNCTCAGTTCAATGATGCAGATCAGTACCAATCTCTTGAGGCTGAGTCTGCNAAAGTTCGCGCTGAGGCGCGTCGCACGCANCTGGAGAAGGAGGCGTTGGAGGAAGAGCTCTCGCAGGGCAGCGACGGACTCGTCGGACACCTGAAGGTGAANGTCGCAAACCTTGAAGAGAAGCTNCAAGTCTCGCGCGAGAACACNNCTCGGCTCCNGGGACANCTCGAGACGCAGAAGGTCGGATATGAAGANCAGATTGCNCAGCTNGAGGCGCAGATCCTGGAACTCTTTAGGATGCTGCGCGAGGTNGGCAAGGGCGTGGACCAGATATTGGATAACGTTGATAGTGGGATGGATCGCAAGGCCCTCATGGAAACCCTCGAGCGGCATCTGCAGAGAAATAAGACCATCGACATCCTTGAGGGTAAGGATGACGACCGGCCGCGTCGGAANAAGCGAAAAGGGTTTGATGACGGGGATACCGAGTCAGAGGACAGCGAGGCGACGCCAGGCAAGTCGGGACTCAAGCGGAGAACACATGCGAGGAAGACGGGCAGCAAATCCACGAAGTCGACGCATGTGTCCGAGACACCCAATGGAAGGGTATCGCAGTTTATGGATGCCGACGAGGCAGACGTGAAAGAGCAGATCCAGCAGCAGTTGGCTGCCGGCGTCAAAATTGTGCGTANCATCTTCAATTTCTCCTGTACGCATTTGGCACAGCTTGACACTGTTCTGTTTTCTGGGACGGGCAGTATGCACCACGAGATGGTCCTGTGTCGAGCCCGCGTACTGTCCATCGCTCACCACGGCGGAAAGATTCACGCCGTCTGCNCGAGGACAGCCCATCAATGCAGCGGTCGCACAGATCACACAATTTACTCGCTGCGCCATTGGAAGATCTGGCAGAGNCCAGCGATGCTGGCTCCATCCGCTCTTACTCACCGCGCGTAGACGACCAGGACGGAGATAGTGAATACGACCGCTCGACGCGCAGTGGATTCACTACCCTGACGGAAGATACCCAACCGACATCTGTGACGTCNTCTATAGTCGACAGCTCGCGTNCACCAGGTGTCGGCTCAGGCTCACTGGCNGAGCAGNTGAACAAACGCTTCGCGGCNAAAGCCAGAGCCGGTCGTCCCCCGTCTGNTTCTGCCAGCCCTGAACATTCGCCANCATTNCCTCCACTGCCCGAGGAAGGCAATTCTGCTGGTGCACCCCCTCCGCCTCCTCCGCCTCCGCCCCCGCCTTATTCTCCGCCTCCTCCTCCTCCTTCTCCGCTTTCTTCTCCCAACGCCTTTAAGTTGCCAACTCCCAATATCAGCATGGGACACATCCACCTCTGAAGCGGTATGACGGAAATAGGGCGCCCGGGTATCAGGACCTCTGGAGAGATCCCCATGTGGGAGAGTAGGACATGCGCCGAGGAGCCGACTGTGGGGCGCTGGGGGCGATAAAATCTTATCATGGAGGAACATTTTGGTCGGTCGGTCGGTTCGGGTTGGAGGTTGGGATGCTCGGATGTATCTTTTCGGTTGTATGAGCAGTAGACTTTAGAAGAACATCATTATCTGTACGCTCAGCGCTCACCTATCATGCACGTTCGTTTCCTTTTCAATCAAGGCGTTTGGGGTCTTGAATTCAATTCAATTCACGTTCTTTTTTTCCTTTTCCTTTTCTGATTCCGATTGACTAGTGACTCTTTTCGTGTGAGGATGCACTGTACAAAACTGAAGCTTGAAGCTAGTCGAGTACTCTCATGTGTTGTTGGTACACGGCATCTTGCAATTGTGAACTGGCTACTTGAAGAATTGACCTGATAGAAATCGTTTCCATTTCCGAATGTCATATATTCCGATGCGTGTCTTTCCCTCCTCGCTTTTCCTGAACTACGGTCCCTGCGCAGCCGAACGATAGATAGATATCTTCGCTGAAGCGGAACGTCAAACGTCGAACGAGAGCGTGTCCCCCTCTCTCGCGATACCGCAAGTGCCACTGGAGAAGTCCTTGGGCTAATTACATGGATCCATAAAGTCGAAAGCCGCCGCGTCGAATCGCGTCTGCATCTGTAACTTTGGGACTCTCTATACCACGAAGAATGAAATATGTGACGCGTACCTGTGTGATACAAACTTTGTACCCTGTGTAACTTTTCTTGCAGGAGTCACCGTTAGTTAAAGCCCTTTCAGAGTTCAAACGTCCAACGTTCAAGCATGCTCGGCCTGAGCCGCCCGGATGGCTTCCGTCACGTGAAATGACTAATCTGTTGACACGTGTCTGCCACGTCAATACTCAGACGCGTCGGCGCATTCCTGGCCCCCGTACCACGTTCACTTTGTATCTTCCGGTCCGTGCACGATTCTTTTCCTATAAAATGACTCTCCAGACGTTCGTATTTCCTCACCACTCTGACCTTTTGGCTTAGATCAAGTGTAGTATCTGTTCTTTATAGTTTAACCACTATAATGAGGGCACCGCCCTCATCATTGGTTATCTTATTTTTGCCACCCTCGTTCCCTGGGCTCTGCTTGCAACCCGGGGACGCGATGACTCTGCCGTTGCACTACTGGCTTATGTCGTCGGGGGATCCTTTTTCTTTTCTTTTGCTACTTTCCTTTGACGTTTGCCTTTGGCTTGCGCTAGTGGTAGCAAATGATTGGAAAATAGATCCTTTCTTTTGTTTAATCTTAAATCAACCAATAATTATGATGATACAGTTTGTTGCTCTCCATGTAAATGTACACTGTTGTAAGTGGAAACACTCGTAAAAAAGATCATCATGCATGATAGAATCTCTGATCTCAATGCTTCTATGTTGCTTCACCCCCACCATCGTGGACAACAAGCAAAGTCCCCACTGCCACAAACAACAAAGGGAAAAAGGTAGACATATCCACTCGGAAAGTTTCAATGAGATCCAACAGGAGATGTAGTCACATTGGTGAATGACAGGCACAGCTCACTTCATGCTGATATAGTTTGGAAGGGGTTACAAAGTCGACAAAGTGAGAAGCAAAAAGGCACGGTGGTGACCGATGACGACGACAACTAATCACCGAGTCGCACGTAGGTACATGTGCCGTAGTACATATTATCTATAGAGTGTAGACTCGGAGTACAAGCAAAAATATTTTATAGAGACTCCACTCTCGCGCGTCCTGATGCTATGCATGCATGCATGTATGTGAATGTCGTAGATGCGATGTATTGGATACAGCGTTAACATTGGTTGTTTCTAAGCTAAGCGCAAGATGTCCGAGCATGGAGAAGGTGATAGTGGTATACTTGGTAGAGGTGCAGCGCCGTTGTTTTCGGTTCCGTCCATGTGACGGGTGGGGAACGGTGGGACGATGGAGGGAATGTGGTCGGGAAGTTTGTGGGGAGGGGCCGGGGGAAGGGTTGATTCGGGGTATGTGAAAGGGGATGGAGACGGATCATGTGAGATAAAACTGCAGGAAGGAATGTCGACGGTATGCGTTGACACATCATGAACACACGTACACACGAGAGGAGCCCCTCCGTTCGTGAATGCCAGAGAAAACAATTCCGGTCCCAAAAACAAAAGTTCACTGATCCGTCACGCAGCAGAGAAAATGATATCCTTAAGCGGGACAGCCGTCGCGAGCCTGCTCGCCGCGGTACCCTCTATTGCTTCGCTCGTCCCTGTACAAGCACCATCGTCCCAGTCTCTCGGCAACTTTCCGCCGATCTCCCAATGGCCACTCTTATATTCGTCGCGCTGCCGCTGTTGCAGATCAGTGACTCTGCGCAAGATCGCGCTGAGACGTTTGAAATCGATGAGCTTGAGGGTCCAGCCATCGACGCCGATGTTCGCGAGCTCGTCACGCTGCCGCTCGAGCAAGGATGCGGATACCACGAAGATAGGTATGCGACCGTTGAGGAGATGGGAGGCCCGTTGGCTTACGACCGATAAAAAGGGTTCTACACTCCGGATACGTTCGGTAGCTTCGAAGCCATTGAGAATGGGCATTCTGGAAGAAGTGTAAGTACAGAATGAGGACGCGTCACAGGCATGCTGACATACTGAACATCCATGAGGATGTAGTCGAAACCTTGATCCGACTGAATCATATCCACGCCTTCTTGGCCGTTGGTAATATTAACAACAGTATGGCCGTCGAGCGCAACCATTCGGCCAGGATCATCCGATTGATGTCGTTATCCTAACCAGAGCATCAACCATTCATACGCATGCATTTCAAGTTGAGGATACCACATACCTCTACTATCAATACCCTCAACTTCCCATCAGGTGCCTGCATGAATTTATGCTTCTCCTGGACCGTTGGTTGTTGACTCACGGTCGGAGAGGATACTGATTTCGTCCGCGTCCGTGAGCGAGAGTATTTCTCATACATCTCATACTCGTCTATTCTGATAGGTCGGATGGGCGATGCACAACCCGTGGTAGGGTACATCCCAGGCCGCGATTCAGGCGAACTTCGTCTTTCTACGCCCGGACCAGGGCATCCCAACGTGCTTGAGAAAGCATTGACCAGAATATCCACCTCCTGACTGCTCCCCGAACCGTGGCTGCTGCTCCGATGGCGTGCGAGCGGCGAGCGCCCTGATGACTTGGAGCCAGTCCTCTCGTTTCCGTCCGAAAGGGTAAAGGGAATCAAGAACGAGAACCGACTGCCCTGGTCGACCTTCGAGTCGACGCGGAGCTGCCCACCGAGCTGCTCGACTATCCGGGGAACAACAGCAAGACCAAGTCCTGAAGTATTGAACATCGGTAAATGGAGAAGAGGAGTCGTAGCCGCAGCTTCTCACCGAGACCGGGCGCGCTGCTCCTCTTGGGCATGGGCGAATCCACTTGCTCAAACTCGCGGAAATGCTCTCCAACTTGGCTTCCGGGATCCCACATTCAGTGTCTGCCGCGATAATTTCCACAGCGACCTGTTCTGGGATCCGAAGACCCTGCGGTTCTCCAAAAGCTCGGCATGTGATCGTGATACCGCCCGTCCGCGTGTATTTGACTGCAGGCTCATATTCGTCAGAACACAGGTGGTGGGCCAACGATGGTGAAAGAATGTGTACGGGCGTTGGCAGTCAGATTGGCCATCACTATTCGTATCTTGGTGGAATCCCCCACGACCATCAGCGGGCTGCTCCACAAGTCCATTTGGAACTACAGGTTTCGGCGCTGCGCTTCATTTTGGTACAGGTTCGTAGCTTCCTCGATTGCCATGGGCAGATCAGATGGTTCATTGAAAGACGTCTCCTGTCGACTTTCCAGACGTGTGCGATCCTAGATGAGCGGAGAACGATGTTCAGCACAATTCGCATCCCCACCACAACAGGACAGCATAAAAGCAGGTCGTTGATGGTGAACAGTAGGCTCTGAAAGACAAGTCAGCATTCGATTATCTTTCGAATTCGAGTAAATTCAATCTTGGAAACTGCGTGAGACTGGCTGAGATTTTCTCGGGTTTCAAAGACCAGGGCTCCGTTCAAGGCGAGTTCGAGACAACTATATCAGGCGACGTCAGGAAAATTCCACCACATGACCAGACTCAAGGGGATTATTTACTTGATGATGTGGTTCAGAGGCGTTCTCACTGAAAACGACGCTCACACTAAGTGCCCAAATTGAGACAATCTAAATGCACAAACCTCACCTTCATGTCCAGCATTCGACAACATGAGATTCGACTTTAGTCTACAGCGCAGTCTCCTTCTGTCTCCACACTTCAATGAACTGCAACAGGCACACGCGGGAATCTTTGGCATGAGCATCCATCGTTAAGCCACTCTAGAGAGAATATCATTATACCTTTCCATAAACCAGCGCCAAGACACCAGCCGTCTCCAGCTGCTCGTCCGTCCAATTCCGACAACGCCCCGCGACCGTCTCGGACCAAACCTTAAACGAGCGTTGGGGATCAAGTGTCGCCTTGGCTTCCGTGCCATCCTTGTGCGGGTTCCCAGCCCAGTGGACATCCCTCGGCTGTCCCTTGCACAAAAACACAATGAAGTCGTTCCCACCGCTTGATAAGGGCACATAGAGTAGGCCAGCGATGATCTCGAGGCCGTTCGAGAGCTGCATGTTCGGAAAATCCTTCGTGACAGCCTGCGAACCTGAATCATGTCGAACTGCTTCAGGCGCAGGTACTCCGTCATGATCAGGACCTCTTGGCCATGCTGATTGGGCCCTAAAATCTTTGCACCTTCTCCGATGACAAGCATACCGAAGTCTGCGTCAAACAAGCCCAAGAGGTCATCCGCATTGGACACAATATACCCAGTCGGGGTGCTGATCGGACGTTAAAGTGTTGATCTAAAAAGCACCCCGAAGATGAAACATAATGACAATGAGGCAGAAGTACGAACACACAAACCAATTTCCGTGTGTGAAGACGTTGTGCGTAGCTCAGCCGTTCGATGTTGCGTGACATCGAATCACTGAGCAAACGCAGCATTTGACGAACGGGGAACGACACGCGAGTGCCATAAGGACCGTAAGAGTGACAGGCGATAAGTCCCCACAGAGCACCGAACGCCATGATCGACTGCAACGCACCATTTGAGCTATGACGACGATGCTACAGGCTGTTGACTCACGATCGACATGGATGACCGCACCCCCATGTTCCCAAGATCTAAGAAACATAAATGAGCGGGCAACAGCGTGAGGGTGATTTCTATAATCACATTTGAGATGGATGGGACTCATAGCGCGAAGATAGCAGTGCGTCATATTTTGCCAAAACGCAGACTGAGAACGAGGTATGTGAGAGAAGTTGGGAGATAACCAACCAGCGGCGTTCCCAAGTCCTCTGTATTTTTGACCACGAGTCGAGCAATCGTTCACCCGCGGTCATAGAGCAGGTGCATTTTATCTAGACAGCCTATAAAGACCTACGTTGTGACACGAGACAAAGATAGACTCACTGATTGTGTACAACTGTCGCGCCTTCACTCACCGCACGATCATCATGAGCACGTCGTTGATTTCAAGAGATACCAACTGACCTACCTGAGCAGATATGTCTGATGCCGGAAAATGCAAACTCTTGTACAGATCGTGCGTCTGATTCCAATCCACGAGCTCAGCGACCGCCTGTCCGTTCCACCTCTCGTCAAACTGACACACCAGCACGCGATGGAACTACGTCAGGTCCTTGATGACGCCCACAACGACCTTCAAAAACGAGTCCAAGTCCGTCGTCGCCGCGAGCTGCTCATNGATCTGCCCCATCACCGTGAACACGTCCATCATCCCTACCCCTGCATTCTGCGTCCGCCGCCCGCCCCGCCGCGACCGCCATCCGGTGGAACTCTCGTTGGGCGGCACCGCTCGCATCTTCCGAATTCGCTGAAGTGCTGGAATCGGCTTCGCGTGCTTCGTCATGCTTTCGAGTATATCCTGCGCTCTCGGCCGCCACTCGACCACACCGTCGCCGTCCCGTGAAGATAGCCCATGAATCGTGCCCGCAGAATCCTCACCTCGCACGGTGCTCGGCCTTGTTTCATCTACAAGCGTCGATGACGACGTGTTGACACTCCTTCCCGAGAGACCATCCGACGAGACCAATGTCATCCCGGATTGTCTGTGCCTCCCGCGCTCGAAGTGCCGTTGCTGCCTGGCGAAGACACCCCGGACACAAATTCCGCGCCGAGAGTGCTACGGTTGGGATAGAGGGGATTAAACGCGTCTACCCTAAGCTCAAACTCCAATATGATCAGGCTCTGCGACACTTGACCTGTGGTAGTCTCCCAGTGGCAGGTTGTAGACACTTCCTTCAACCTTCGTACCTCAGGATATCCGTGTCTCAGGTCTGACACTTGTGGGCGCGTTGCGATCGGCGCGTACGCGTGCGTGTTCGGCCGATGTACTGCGCACCCTGGCAGGCCCCATGCGTATGCGGTAAGAGGTTCCATCCGAAATTGGCAGATTTTGGCCCATCCGTCAGCACATGTTTTGCCCATATAGCGTCCGCATTGGGATGGGACCTACGACTTTTTTGTCCAATTCGTCCGCCCATTCCATTTTTTTGGGATGGGACCTCTGTCCGCATGCCACTTCGTCCGCACAAGGCGATGGGGGCTCAAAAAAGCACAATTCATCCACACCAATCATACATGTAACAAAACTACACTGCCCTAGTCTTCAACTTCATCCTCGTCCTCTTTTTCCGCTAAATTTCCGAGTTCCTCTCCTTCCACCATGCTCGAGTCTTGCGCATCACCGGAAACTCCGCGCTGCTTCCCGAGCTTGATGAGCTGCTGGACAGCCAAGGCAACATCAACCTTGCGTGCATCTAACAGCTTCAGTATTCGGGTTGGAAAGTCACCGACGTGATGAACTTGACTGGATGGTTTGGGTCTCCATGAAAATGTAGGCCTTGAACAGGAAGAAAATAGTTAGTGCAGGAAGTCCAGTCACCGAACTGCTCACAATGATTGTGTACAAACTCTATTCTGTATGGCCTCACCACAGAAAGCAAATCCAAATGGCGAACAAGTGTTGTAACATTGAAATAAAGTTTTAGAGTTGTTGCTATATCACTGCAGTGCGGAGAGAGCCTCAAAAAGTTCCGAGCTAGACTCGGAAACAATAGTGAAATCAAGTATTGTCACGCGAGAGTCGCAAACATTGATTGAAACAAGCATTATTGCCATGTCATGAAAGTGGAGAATATTTGAAGAGAAGCTCAAGAACGATCAAGAAGTATCAAGTTAATATCAGGCATCACATCGATATGCCAATATGCATTGTTCATGTCGCGATCGCTCCTCAGCGTTTGTTGCTCGTGCATACGCCCCCGCGAGAGGATTCTCCGGTCGGCTCGTGGCTCGATGTCGAGCGTGGGCATCAGTCACAGCAAGCTCTAGCCTTTGATGTGTGCTTCACCGGTCAATATAATCGAATATCCTTTGTGCTTATTGAGTTGTGACTTAACCTCAGATAATACCGTCTGAGCAACGGAGTTGTACCCCGAGAGAAAGCCTGCGTGTGCATCCACAGGTTCTGACGAATTCAGCAAAATTCCGGGCGACGCGAATGGCACTAGAACAAGATTTCCATCTGCAAGAGCAAAAAATGATTGGGACGTGTTGAGACACGCATGCAATGAAGAAACAGTGAACACAAACCAAGAAGAAAGTCTTCGAGGTCTTGACTGCCTCGGAACGCGACGACGATTTCTTTCCTATGGTCATCACGTCCGACAAAGCCCTGAGTCCCAGTCAAGATATTCTTGAACTAAGGAAGTATCCGTATGAGTTATATTCTATATTGACCGAGGAGGTACATACGGATGCCACGAGCGTGTTGCCCAGAGGTCTAGGACAAATCGGCTGGTAAGCCGCAGAAGAATATTTCGTGAACAGTGTCAACTCTGCATAGGTGCTCAAAGATATGCCACTGATCTCAGAAAATGTTTCTTGCATTCCCATGCAGAACTCAAGCTGTCCTCCGATCGCAAGAAAGACCACAGTGGTCAAGAAACGCATGTTCACGAAAGGAAGTGAGCTGAGAGATCCACGAAACGAATAGAGAATTGAACCAAAGCCTGAAACTAATTTGGCTTAGGGACGGCCTTATAACTGCTGAACTGCACAGCCCATCAGAAGACGCCAGACGGTTGAGTCCAAGTTGAAGTTGTCGAGTGACTGTACTGTATGCCAGTGTAAAGACCGAGACGGTATGGATTTGACTTGGTTCTTGCCTAACATGGAATTGGTCTCCATCTTGAATTTCAAGCTTCAAGTTCCGGCAGCCCTTCTACGACATTCCCCAGCCAAATACTTAAAAAGAGAAGGAAAAAAACCCTACTGTAGATAACCACACACATGGAAGAATGCAGCCGAATGGCCGTTGTAATTAGGGTACACACCCAAAATAGCGTGCACAGAGCATGCATTGTGTGATGAGTTTCAGCACTAAGTTACTATGGTTAAGAGCAGACACAAGGCCATTGCCCCTTTGAAGCGCAGAAAGAAATGTCATGTTCATCATGGACCGCATATGCTTTTGGTAGAACGACCGGCATAACATATATAAAACAGGGGCATGCTCGGATGGCGACAACTGACGGACAATGATGAAACCCCAAAGACCCAACACCCGTCTTTTAATCCCAACCACTGGCACCTCCCTGTTGAGCATCCCATCCGCCAGCGCCTGTGGTTGGCTCTGCTGACCAGTCGGTAGGACCGGAAGCTGGCTCCGCAGACCAGTCGAGAGCACCTGATAAAAAATCAGGAAAGAAGCACATGGACGAACGAAGGGACACGCACCACCCTCCTGAGCAACCAACGCAGGGTTGATGCCGCCTGCCTGAGGAGCAGAGCTGACGTCCCATTCCGAGACACCTGCGACATCAGCCTCAGCCTCACCGGCGGCGGCGGCAGCCTTAGCTTGGGCATCTTCTTGCTGCTGCTTCTCGACCTCCTCAGGGTCACGGTAGAAGAACATGTCAACCATGACATTCCAGCCATCGGGTGTACGCGGGATAGTGCCCCTCAACCGGAGAACTTCACGAGCCAAGAGCCACCAGATGAGACCAATGGAGTGACGAGACTTGTTGTTCGTGGGGATAGCGACATCAACAAACTTCAAGGGAGCATCAGTGTCGCAAAGGGCAATGACAGGAATGTTGACATAGGATGCCTCGCGGATGGCCTGGTGGTCGACACGAGGGTCGGTGACAATGATGAGACGGGGCTCCTTGAACGAGCGGGTGATGTAGTTGGTGAAGCTACCGGGGGTGAAACGACCAGCGATAGCCTGTGCGCCAGTGTTGGCAGCGTACTTCAGAACGGCACGATGGCCGTAGGGACGGGCGGAGATGACACAGACATCATTGGGGTTCTCGATGGCGGCAATGATGCGAGCAGCGAAAACAACCTTCTCCCAGGTCTTGCCAATGTTGATAATATGAATACCTAGCTCCGGACAGACGATGAGATTGCTACACGCATATCCGCCCCAAGTAGCCCTACTGACCATCGGCCCTTCTCTTCCACACGTAGGGCTCCATCTGCTTATCGCAGTTCTTTGTGCCAATATGGGCCTGGGCGGCCAGGAGCATCTGAATCTCCTCATCGGTTGCGCTAAGGACGGAGGGAAGTTTTGAAGACATGGCGGGCCTACACGAACGTGATCAGCATCCAGTACTCCCAGTGCCAATCCATCACCCAAAACCGGTCGTTTTCGCTCATTCTTTCGCCTCAGAGCGTATAATGAAGATGGGTACGCACCGCTGGAAGGTTTTGGAGGTGGACGCCGACCTTAACGACGTTCGTTGAATTTTCCGGGGACTTACGCTTTTTGGTGTCACAGAGTTTGCCCTGCTCGCCAATCTCCACAGTCCGACCGGCATTTGCCGAAACATATCTTTCTCACGAGGTCAGTTCCCAGAGGCCTCAACCTGACTCGTACTTGAGCACTGCTTGAGTCTAGAAATACCGGTTTGAAGAGTGGAAGCTGCAAGACACGAATATTATCACGGCGGTCTGACTGCCATCGGCTGGATATGTCTACCAAATGCCATATTTTGCTCTTTCACGAATCGGGCAATATGGATATCAAAGGTTTGAACTTGAAGTTAGTAGGGTGGTCGGTCGAACTCTTTTCGAACGAACAGTACGTCTGGAGCACCAGAAAATTCAACGTCAAGAGCCATTAGAAAACAAATTGATCTAAGATGGATCACTCGTCGAGCCTTCTTGATGGCATATGACATATTCATGATAAGTTTACCGACAACAGAACGGCACTGCTTATTACGCTGCCAGATACTGAGATAGTGATTTGATCTCCTCCGGACCAGTTTTGCAACAACCACCAACGATGAATCCGTCCCAGACTCCCCTGCCTCTGGACTCTTTGATCAACGATGCTAGACCCTTCGCCCAGTCGTCTCTCTGAGCCTGCGGGTCCCTGGCTTGGATCCAAGTTCGGGAAATCGAATCGTATTTCTCCCCACCATTGGGGTACACCGCGAGCCACGGCTTGGTCTTACCATTTTTGATTTTTGCAACTGCAGAGTCTGTCTCCTTCAAAATATCGGCGAGATGCTCCATGCTCGTACAATTGATACCTAGGCCGTCGGGTGCGATGGTCCTGTCGACTGCGAGATGGGTCACGTCTCCAGATCCCTTGCCTATTATGAATGCAACGACATCTTTGACACTCATCCTCTCGCCTCCCGGAACCTTCCCATGTGGGTAGCGACCCTCTGGCCACACGGCACTAATCCACCACGGCTTCCAAGGGAAACGTTCACCACGAGGCGCCAATTCCCTTTGCAATATCGTCATTGCTCCCCGAACAGCCGTAATTTCGCGCACGAGCGGCATGGTTTCGAATGCAATGCAGTCGACGTGAGCCCATGTCTCGATGTCGTTGGAAAAGACGCGTAACCTCTGAAGATGGAAGTCTGTCAGGGCATCGACGGCCATGGTCCCTTGACCGGATATTTTTTTCCGCATCCGTGAAAGCATTGTTATTCGGTCCCAAAGGAGAATAACTCTGAGGACCATACGGCGGAGGGTAGAAACCGTCGAACTCTTGAGCGGGTTGGAGGGTTGCGCCAAATGGGCCAAGCGATAAGGCGATTTTGATATCCTCGATTTTGATTCCGTTTGTCTCGTCAACAAATCTGATCCGAGCTTCCGCTGCGAGTTTGACTGATTTATGCATGAGCAAGACAGCATCGCTATGCGAATATCCAGCGTCCTCGAAAGTGGCGAAAGCACATTGATATCTGGTCAACGACATGCGTTCTGCAAAAATCTCTCCTCAATAATCTAATCATTGACTCACGTAGAGGTGGAGATGATCCTGGCTCCGGCGCGCAGAAAAGCAAGATGGGCCTGGATTATGGCCTCAGGGTCTTCGTCGATAGGCTTCGCGGACCAAAGGGGTGTGTGTGAAACGTTTTTATGAAACAAATCTTCCAGAGTTGTACCCTGTTGAGAAGATAGATTTGAGTCAGGGGTGACATACGATGGTCGTCTTAACTAAATGGTCGTCCACCAGATATGCCAGTGGCACTTCCAGAATTAGCACGACGGAGAACACCCCTTACCAAGCCACCATCCAAAATTATACATTTTTCGCCATGGAAAATACTGGAAAATACAGCCATATTCCCTGCTTCAGATGTCGAACTTCAGCTGTAGGAGGAAACCCTGTGAGATGGAAAGGAGAAGTCCAATTCAAGCATAGGCTCATCTCACCATCGCAAAGAACTGATGACGCCGTAATTCAACTCAGCGATGGCAGTCACCGCCATACTCACGGTGTCGTGACCAGCCTGTTCGTATGTACTTGGTATATGTACAGTGACAGATATTTTTTCAGTGAATAGCATCCCAGGACATCATTTAGCCTGCAGCAACACGCATCTTCCTCAATTTGTAACAGCCTGGGAGGGAAAAGCTCTGATCCGCGAGAGTCGCCACTTTGTAGCGAGATCATCTCCACTCTTTGTACGATAAGATCGGCGACACAAGGTGAGCGGAGGTATACACGGAGATCGAGCAGGAGAAACTCGGATATCAGATGCTCCTCATAGTCCAGCACTGAAGCAACAGATGCTGCCAACGTATGATTACGTATGAGGGCATGAATTTACGAGGGCGAGCGCGATAGTGTGTACTGCACAATGGGTCCGGTCAGCATAATAAAAATGTCTCCCATCCTTAGCCTTTCTACTACCTATATTTTCCTTTTCTGCTTCTTTCTGCGATTCCCTGCAGTCTGCTCTCCATCATCCATCCTCTCGGCCAAATCCTTCTCCTTCATGCGGTCCAATAACGATGACGGCTTCGGGGGTGTAGAAGACCGACTTTGTTTCTCTGCCGCCTTCGCAGCGCCTTTGATGCTAAGTCCAAATGGCGGAGCGTTACGAGGAGGCTGTTGCTGCTGCGGGCGAACTTCGGGTGCCCGAAGAGGGCTGCCATTTGCCGCGGTAGATGCTGGATTCATACGAGATAATAGCGAGGGCGTCTCCAGCTCTGCACGCCCTTCTTTCTTCGCCCGTTTCGCAGCACGTTGAGGATGCAGCTCTGAGAGTTTCGATGGGCCGAAGGATATTAGCGGTTGTGCTCGTGGACGTTCAATAGAGCCTCGTGTAGGTATTGGCAGTCGACGGGACGCTTGTCCATGTATCGTTAATAAAGCTCCAGAAGCGGAAGTCGACATCTGCTTGAGAGGCTCTTCCGCTTTTCGCTTGATTGACAATGTCGGGCTCTTGTTCGGGGGCGCGACGCTGCCAACGTTAGTATCCGAGGGAAACGGCTTCAGAGGTATGGAAGCAGCAGTGGGCTGAAGTGACTGTTTGGAGGTAGAAGGAAAGTCTGTCGGACAAGGAGCAGAGATATCAAAGGCTTGCTGCGAACCCTGATGACGTCTTCAAGCGTTCCGGCCTTCGTACTTTGTGATTTGGCCAATTGGTCGAGGTCCTCTAGCGTCCTTGTCAGGTTTGATGGCACACTCCACCCGGATTCTGCTTTGCGCTGGGAAGAGACGATAACCATATGAAGGAATGACTAGCAAGGATAATGGCATGGTACGGACCTGCTTGCAGGCAAGAAGAAGCGTTTCGCACGCTTTCAAGGCTCGCGCATCAAGATCTTTGGCTTGGACAAAAACCTAGAAGGCGTATGAAGATAGCCTCAAAGAAGAGGTATGGAAGAACGTACGGGCAGCAGTATCGACGAACCATCGACGATCTGTCGTCGAAGAGACTTTAGCGACTCCGCTTCAGCCGCGGTTAACCGATTGGCATTGCTGCTACAAGATGCTAGTGCTTCTGCTAGATGTATGACCACAAACAGCTGGGAGGATTCTGAAAATCGCTGCCATGTCATCTTCGGGATATACGTGGAGAAGCAAAAGCGGAGGAGATGGATAGGATCAGCAACACTCCTCTCAACTGCTACGAAGGCGGCCAATCCTAAGTAAGGCCTGCTTAGGGTCAATGATACTGAATGTGCTGCCTTGCCCAGGTCATCCTTCAATGAGACTTTTGCATGATCAAGAAGGATCTGGAGCAACTCGTTGCCTCGGGGAGTATGACGACCTTTAAATGATGGTAAAGCGAGTAGAATGTCTTCGACTATTCTTGTAGCATCGGTGGAGGAAGATGGTTTTAAAAGCGCCTATAGAAGATCTAATGTCAGTATTTCAACGCAGCCGCAAGTCAAACTCCCATGACCTTGAAAAGACCTTCAACAAGCACTTGCTCCTGCTCATTCCCAGCCCGATTCGCATGACGCTCAATTATGGCTCGTTTTGCCTCTCCCGCAATGAAAGCGAGAACTAGAGACCGCAATCTATCTCGCAAAGCTTTGTCCTCGTCATCCATGGGCTCATCTGTAGGTAATAGCTGATCACATAGAACACCCAAAGTGACCTTCGAGTCCATATCAAGGTGTTCCAAGAGGGCCTTTTTCACGACAATGACCTCGTCTGGTTCATCTGAAGAACTCGAAATCGTCAGTATCCGAATGTGAAGATGCGTCCGAGAAGATGTGGGTACCAGGGCATAAGATTTTGGCAAAATATTTGAAACGTACCGCTCTGAAGTAACTGCGCCAAAACATCTGCATTTCTCTTTACCCACCTCGATTGCTCCTTTGACACTTGGACTATCGCCTTATACCCATCTATTCGAACCTGTGAAATAATTATTAGTCCATACTCTCACCATTGAAATGTGGTGGGGGGACAACTTGGGAATCCTGATCTTCGCAAAGGTCATAAATCGCGTTGATGGCGTCCTCATCAAGATCTGGAAAGTGTTTAAAGAACTTGGTGATGTTAGACGCGGCAAGCGTTTTGAGACTTGAATGAGGAGAGCGAGCAGTGGCAATCAAGCGCTGAAGTGCGTCTCGCCGCTAGTGCACAGAAAGATTTGAATATGATACAATACTGAATCATGGTGCGATCGCGTACCTGCGGACTATTTTTGACAGGCGTTCGCTCTGCACGACGTATCAGCTCCCTTATTTCCTTCTCTTGTTCAAGAGGATTTTGATCCATAACTGAAGAGGTGGTAGAGTGGAAAGGAGTAAAAGTGAGACAAAGTGTCCTCAAGGATTGACATTGACAACGAACCTCATGCAATGAGTGCTGACGTAATAGTCCTAACCAAGAATTTGGGTTACACAGAAGGACAAGTCAAGCGATTCCGCTCGTCATCGAATGCAAGTCGGTCGGTCGTGTTCGCCGGCATTCTCGGATTTCTTTCTCCACTCCCACTGAGCGGATCTTAATTCTCGAGCCCTTGTTCTACAAGTGCCGGGCGTGAGCTCACAAAGGTTTATGTCGACGCAGCCAATCCCAGTATTCGATGCCGCCACTACTAGCAGAGGCGGCGGGCGGCACGAGCAGGCGTCTTCAGCGCCTTCACCAGTCGGCTCGTCACCTCAATCCACCCCCCATCTATTAACCTCGAGTTTCGTAGGATCACCGCAGCAGCTCAATGCCGTTCCAGAGACATTTCCTCATCTAACCTTTAGCCTCCAGCATGACTCCGTCACTTCCATTCCATCCCCGTCTCACCCTGGTCTTGGCGCCCGTAGCATGACGTCCCCTTCAAGCCACGTTACATCCAGCCATAGGGAGAGGACTACAGAAAGGGATATGCACACCGAATCTACCTTCCGGAGGCTGACGCGACGTCTATCCAAGCTTCCTCAGACACGCCAGGACCCCCCGGAATGGTCGGTTTTTGGCCAGCTGATGGAGCACGAAACACCACAAGGCAGTCGAAACTCGGCACCTAGACTCAACAGACGAATATCTAGTCGCGCTATCCCGAGATTTGAACAGGGTTCACTGCCGAACCCGCGGACATCGTCCTTGGAGCCTGCACTGGATCTTGGAAGACAAAGTGGGATACAGTCTCCTGTGTCTGATCTTGATCTAGAGTCAGAATTTCCTTTCAATACTCCCTCCAGCGCCAATGTCCCTCATGAGTCGAGTGACACTTCTGAGTCCGACTTCGAGCACGAGTCCGACAGTGATAGTCCGCATTCCTCTGCCCAGATGCCTCAAATACATGAGAATGCTTCTAACGCTTCGTGGTCTGTGTCATCGCTGCCAACTTTACCAACTCTCTATCGCAACATTCTAAAGTGCAGTATCGCGTATTTTCTTGCATCTCTATTCACATATTCGCCATATCTGTCGGGTCTCATCTCTGCTATATCGTCCAAGGAATCCGGCGAACGATACCCTTCACCTTCTGGACACATGGTAGCAACAGTGTGCGTGCCCTCATGATGACATGTATTGGATCAATATTTAAACTTTCACCAGTGCGGTATACTTCAACCCCGCGAAGACCATTGGTGGGATGGTCGAAGCTGACCGCTACTGCCTCATGGGCCTGGCTTTTGCTGCATTCATTTCTCTTGGTAGCATGAACATGTATTGGTGGTTCGAAGTCAAGCACGGATGGGAATGGCTGGCCGATATTTTGGCTATACTCTGGATTGGCGTCGGGATGACTTTTATGGCTTGGATGAAGCTTTGGATGGCTAAACCGACGTTTAATACGGGTGAGTCATGGAACATGTTATTGCCCTTCGCTAACTCCAACACCTCCTACTCTAAATTCAGCGTGCAGCATGACAGCCATCATCCTTTTTGTGGTGTAAGTTCCTGATGATCCTTGCTATTTTCCATTTACTCCAAGGCTGAAGCAAGTTATACAGCGTCGTGAAGGAAGGCGGCGTCGCTCAACTTCTTCAAGTTTCCTTGATCATCTTTACGGGCTCAATCATCTCAAACTTAGTTTGCTATTCTCTCTGGCCACAATCCGCTACGATCAATCTGCAAACCAATATGATCAAGACACTCGATTCTTACTCAACACTCCTCAAGCTTCTGACTAGCACGTTTTTGCTTGAGCAGCCGCTGCACCATCCTAGGCAAGAGAAAATACAGAAGGCAGTCACGGACCATCAGGCATCGTTCACGTCACTGAAAAAGAACATCGAGGAAGCAAGGAGCGAGAGTGTGTTTGGTGGAGCAGGTGACGGCTTGTCCCTTGGACGAAAGGGGGCGGGCCCGGCGTATGAGGATGCAGTTGATAGTTTAAATCGGCTGGCGCAACACCTGAACGGTCTTAGGAGCGGGACGAGCTTGCAGTACGAGCTAGCGAAGGCGCATCAAGATGGACGGGTGGCAAGCAGGAGTCGGAGAGTGATTAAGAAGGGGAGTAAGCCCAGGACGAGTGAGACAGTATTCGAGGTGCCTCTGGGTATTGGAAAGACGAAGGCGGGGGCCCAAAACGGGTCTGATGGTGCAGGACTAGATGAGGACGCGGTGATGCTCCGGTCTGCAGCTACAATGTTTGGGGATATGGTCGATGAGTTGGGACCTCCCCTAAGGGCCCTTTCAGTGAGTCCTCCAAAGGGCATCATACTCTCATTTGCCTGACGAGAAATCTGTTTCTTCCTTGCTCTTCATTTATCTGATGTGTTGACAGTCAACATGCACAAATGCAATTCGAGAACTTCGAGAAGCATTTATCCATCGGAATGGGATCGCGGACATGGCCATAGACTCAATGAAGTTTATGGAGCTTGCCGATGGGATTGAAAGGGCCTTGTTCACCTTCGAGAGCACCTCAAACCACGCTGTTCTAAGGTTGTACCGACGGAGCGATGCATCCGGACTCAACTCGCGCGCGTCCGGTTCTATCTACTCTTTGAACGAGAACAAAGAGAACACAATTCTCTCGGGTAGCGATAATGAAAACGTGTTCCTCGTGTACTTGTAAGCACCTCGTTTTCGTGTTCTTCCTCTCCCCCTTCGATACCAAACAGTATCAGCTTGAGCGTTTATGCATGCTCACGCTTTTCATTGAATCTCCGCGTATCAGCTTCATATTCACATTGCAAGAATTCGCTCGAGAGCTGATCTCACTCGTTGACGCAATGGGGAGAGTATATGCCGCTGACCGAGCCCGCGCAGCCAAAGGATGGTGGTTCAAGCGCATCCCCGGAAGATTACTTGGGTTCTTTCGGGCCTGCATGAGTACTACCTCCTGCGGACGAGACGCGCAGGAGCAGCGGCCCAAACTAAGAGACACTGGTCGCATGAGCATTCAAGGGCGTCTATGTACGTTTCTCCACATGCTTTCTGCGTCTAAATGCTTCTAACATCCCGCATGGGTCATCTCCGATGCGCAGCATCATATCTCGAACCCGACAAACGCTCACATATCTCCTCATCCTTCCCTAAGATCCGTCCACATGCGCCGAACACGGTGCAGACCCCTGCGCGTGCAAAACTCTCGGCTTTCGGTCGCTTCAAGCAGTCGTTGTGGACCCTAGGTGATCGCATGCGGGACCGCAAGGTTAAGTATGCAGTTAAGTCGGGAATGGCGACAGCCATGCTCGCCGCCCCCGCTTTCTTTGAGGCAACAAGACCGACGTTTTTGGAATATAGGGGGGAGTGGGCGCTCATTTCAGTGCGTCCTATCGTATTCTGCCTGGACTCTGGAATGTGGCTGACGTATCCGGATACAGTTTTTTGTTGTGATGTCACCAACTATAGGAGCAGTTAGTTGTTCATCTAACCCATAAATTCCATTCGTTCATGAAGATTTCTTTAACAGACAAACTTCATGAGCATACATCGTGTTCTCGGCACCTTGTAAGTTGCGGGAATCGTTGACGATAATTTGGCAAGACTAAGCATGATCTGACAACACGTCTACAGGTTCGGCGCGGCCACGGCTGCGACCATATACTCTTTCTTCCCAGAGAATGCCGTTGTTCTCTCCATCTTCGGTTTCTTCTATTCAGTGCCTTGTTTCTATTACATCGTCTCCCAGCCACAGTATGCCACAACTGGGCGGTTCGTGTTACTGACATACAACCTGACTTGCCTATACTGGTCTGTTCTATATATTTTCTTGTCATGTTCCAGTCAGACAGATTGAAACTAACTGTCGTCTGAACATGTCATTCAGTTATAACACGAGACTGAAAGATGTATCAGTCATCGAGGTTGCGTTGCACCGGTCCGTGGCTGTGACTGTCGGCGTAGTATGGGCCTTCTTTGTTTCAAGGTTCTGGTGGCCATCAGAGGCAAGACGAGAGCTCAGCAAGGCACTTGGCGAGTACGTGTTTTCCATTACGGTCCGTTTCCAGTCCCGATTCAATTGTTTTTTCCGACAGATTTTGTTTGAACGTCGGATGGTTGTATACGCGCCTCGTGGCATCCAACTCGTTCTCATCTGAAGCAAATCGGCACGAGGACGTGGAATCCGACGCGACGGAACAGACTTTTATGATCTCAAAGCAGACGAAAACAGCACTCGATAGTTCAATCGAGGAATTCATGGCCATGTGCGCTCTATCTTCAGGTTTACTCAAGACAACTAATGCTCAACATATTTGTATCATGACAGGGAGTTCCACTTGCAAATCAAGTTGATCGAATTACAGGATCTGCTGAAGCAAACCCAACGCGAGCCTCGGCTGAAGGGACCGTTTCCCATCACGCTCTACCGTTCGATATTAACGAGCCTTCAAAAGATTTTGGATAACTTGCACAGCATGAGATGCGTGACGACGCGGGAAGAATGGTCAGCTCTTTCTCCTTTTTCTTTCTTGAAAGGTTTGGATAGTAACTAAAACATCTGCTGCAGGTACACAGTACGTGCAATAGTCCTTTTATTGTTGACCATTCATCGTGGACGTTTTGCAGAGCGTTCGTCGCGATTTCATTCTGCCTGTCAATCGGGAACGGCGAGAGATGGTCGGCAACATCATTCTGTATTTCTCCACCCTTGCATCTGCATTCAGACTGAAAGCACCGTTACCGCCTTATCTCCCGCCCGCCGAAAAGGCACGACAACAGCTTGTATGCCTTTTTTTTATCGCCTACCCGTTACGCTGGTTCCGGTTTGAAACCTAAACCCCACAGGTCGATGCGATCAGGAACCTTAATGTAGTAAAGAACCGAGACGCGAAAGGCTCGCGGCAGCTCCTGTTCTTCGCGTACGCGCTGACGATGAAGGGCATCACCAAAGAGCTGGATTTCTTGGGTGCAACTTTGCAGGATGCATTTGGCGTTATCGGGCCGGGGACTGATGCGTTCGAGGCGTTGTTCCGAGACGATTTGCGGGAGGCTGACGACGCTGTTTGAGGTTTGTTCATTCATTATGAACTGTCGTTAAAGGTGCTTATTTCCCACCATAGTCGACAGCTACCTAGATGACGATATACCCATGTGGCAACCAGTAAGCTAATTGATCTCTCAGGCTTTTGGCCGAGTCCACAACTCGCCAAACTCAGTTCGTTCTCTCAGGCCAAGCCATGCTTCGCGCATCTACCGAGGGACGCAAGGGGTTGGGTATGGCTTGATCACAGTCCATCCCAAGTGGTTTACATGGCCACCTGCCGATTCAAATCGATATCATCCTACCTAAAATTTTCGTGCTCACGCTGCCGTTGGGCCCGACAAAATGACTGGACGCTTCCCGAGCTTGTTTGTTCTTGATGACGGACCGATACAAACCTCTTGTCGGCTGTATTTGTACCTGCTCCTAACATTTCAAGTGCCCTAAACTTTTCTTCTTCCCGACACCTACTATCTGTGTAAGTGAATCGACGCACTAGTGCAAATGAGGTTTGTGGACTTTATGGACGAGTAAGACGCTATGATCCAGTGCCCTGTCTGCTCAAATAATATGCCACCTTGTTCTGGACTGCCTTATGAATAGGCTTACACACTCACGGCTGCAGCAACTGAAGTACGTATCAAGCGTATATATGTGGCAAACATATATCTGTAAACCTCAACCTTCTTCTGATTACTACAGAGTGCTACAGAGCACTCCAGGGGAGCTCCAGAGTACGATTAGGATTAAATCGATGAAGTTGACCGCGCGTACAGCCAGCTTCGCGATCGAGCAGGCCACATTAACCGGTCGATCGAAGGCGAAAGAAAAGAAGAAATAAATAAGGATTTGAGTTGATGATAGTTATCAGATGATCCGTGTCGTCGAAACTGATCAGAGTACAGCATTGTGCGATCGACTTCCAGGCTCTTCCAGGGTGCCGACGGCCGCGAAGAAACATCTTTGCCGATACTTGCTCCAGGTGGCGTCCTCATGTGCAATACTTGTGGACCTGTTCAATGTTGCAGTGCAACCGATTATGTGCCTAGCCCGCGTTTCATCCGCCTGCAGTCCTCTGCTCGCCATTTCGAGATCTCAACAGTTCGTTGTACAAGATCTTGGAAGATCCACCATTTTTGTCGAGAATGAGTGTCTTCCGCTCGAGCGGCGAGTCTGACGAATAGGAAGGACTGAAATCCTGGAGATTCCTACAGATTCCTACCTGCCCGGGGTCCCGAGTGTCTCTTGCCATCGTGGCTGATTGTGTCCGGACCTGGCCCCATAACATATGTTCTGTACTAGTCCACGGTGTGCTGCCGAGCTGTCAGCCGACTCGTCCGTGTCCAAGCCCAGTTCGAGTCCGAGTCCGAATCCAAGTCCCAGCCGAGTCCGAGTCCAGCCGAGGCAATCATTTCTTTCTTTCTTCAAAGTGTAGCGTTTGGGCCCTGGGGTCAGGAAGGCGCGTTCTGGAGACAGGATGATCCTTGAGCTTGAGTTCGTCTCGCCGAGCCAGTCGGATTGATTTAAAGCGGTGTACAAAAATATCGACGAGCAAGTGCAGGCGAGTCGAGTCGAGTTATCCGGCTTGAACGAGGTGTTTGAACAGGTTTGAACTGCCATCGATGTTGATCCGAGCCTATAGAATAGCTGGTGGTCGACGATCTAGACAAGCTCGACGGCGCTGTGCACTCGAAGGCACACAATCACGTCCGTCCGAGAGGAACACGCGCGGCGGCGGATATCGATCCAAACTGAAGCAGCAAAAATGGGGTTCGAACTCAACAAAGCTCCAGAAATGTCCGCTCGCGACTCCTCCTTTTTTGAAGCTTCATCCAAGTACAGGCCGGCCAGGAACTGGAAGAAAAAACGGTACATGTGTATGTACGGCTCCGAGCCTACGGCATGGCTGCATATTATGCCATGTACTTTCAAAATTTTGTGATGACGCGGACGCGCGGAGGACTCCTCCCCCGTCTCCGTCCCGTTCCAAACTTGCGTTGCATTTCGAACGCCAACGACTCCGCCCGGACCGAAACGCTTTCTATAAATATTTTCAAGTTGAGTTGTCCAACTCGATTCTCGAGCGTGTGGATCATCGACTATCATCGATCGTCTCAGGAACTTCACTCCGAGAGGGAAGGAGATGACAGACAAAAAAAGCGTCGGTGTCGGTATCTGTATTACTTCAACTACGTATCGATTGCTTCATTGGTTAGCCGGTCAATATTCAATTGTCATGTGGTGATGGGGGAGTTGTTTGGTATGAGAGTACAAAGTTATAAGGTCCGAAGTAACACATCGTACAATCCAATAAAGATATAGTAAGCTTATAAAAAGAAGCCAGCAGCGATAGCAGAAAGGGTAATAAGGAAGGAAGAGATGCAAATGTCAGTCCGTCCCCGATCCGATGTCAAACGTTCAGCGTCAGAAAAAAAAAAACAGGAAAAGGAGAAAATGAAGGATGAAGACGGGCGACGAGAGACGATGGAGGGGTGAGTGCGGGTCGGATCGAGCCGTGCAAGGACGAACGATGCAACGGACGGGAGTCGGGACGCTGTGGGCAAAGAGGTGAAGTTAGATGTGGGAAGGCTAAAGGTGTGCGTAAATAGTAGACATAGTAGACTATGCAAAGAGTTCGCGGGGCGCGTATGCAAGTAAATAGAGTAATTCCCGAACATTACTGCGAATGTGACGATAATCAAGACTGTTCGAGAGGAAGAGAGAGAAAGGAAAAGAGTCCATCTGTTGAGTATGAACAAGAACGCCAAAAAGAGCGGCGAGAGGACCGCAACTATATGTCCAAGTGTGCGAAAGTGTCCGGTAGGCTGTCCAAAGTGCGAAGAAACTGTCCGAGAAGAGAAGATAGCAACCAAAAAAAAAAGTGTCCGAAAAATAAACGGTGTCCATCGTGAAAAAGCATCGTAGGGAGCGTGATGATGGCGTGATAGAAATGAATCCGGGGATGGACGGCAGCCCAAGAAAGTGGTTAGTGTGTCTGTCCGTGAATGGTTCCGAATCCGAGAAAGTCCAAATTGCGAGTCCGTTCCAAAACGTTCAGGTCGTCATGGTTCTACTCTTTTCTTTTACGAGTTTTCGTGATTCCGTCTCTGATCATCCGAATGTGGTTAGATCGTGCCGAACTCTCTTTGTATCTTTGACGCCTGGAAGCCTGTATTCGAATTTGGAGTGGGCGAGAAAGGAAAAAGAAAAGGCAATTATTAGTGAATCAACATTCCGTCTTGCCAAAGACGGGTTAAAAAAAATACCTATCAAGGGAAACCTCAAGCTCAGTTTCGACATGGCACCGATGAAAGTCCCGACTTGGGCATGCAGCTCGGCAGTGCTCACCGCCGACCACGCCTCCAACCTGGCGATCTCGCGGACCAGGACGTTGGTCGCGGACCCCCAGCACGACTGCACAGCGGAAAAAAAGTGAGCACGAAGACAAAAAAAAAAGGGGGGGGGACGTGCGAAATGACGTACGCCGAGGATCGGGTCGAGGTAGTCGTAGTCGGCATCGCCGATGTGTCGGATGACCAGGAGGCATGTGCGTGAGGCGCGAAGACACTTTTCGTGACGGATGTGATCGGCCTCGCCGAAGCGGTAGTGCAGGCGGATGAACGCTGCCTGTGCGAGGGTGTGCACGACAATCAAAGAGTGCTTAGCGTCAGCGAGCGTGCCGTTGAGCTGGTGGAGCGGGAGGAGGCTGGAGGCGAAGCGGAGAATGGTGTTCTCGAGCGCTTGGCTTTCTTCATCGAGCGAGTCCGTCAAGGCTAGAGCTAGGCCTGCTCGTCAGCCATCAACACGGCACACAAAAAAACAAACACATTTTTCAGTGAGCGAGATATGGTACGTACGAGAATTCCAGCTGCAAGAGAGCTTGACGGCCTGTTCGAAAAGCGCCGATGCCTTTGCGCGGAGGGCAAAGTTCGAGAACCCACCGTCAAAGGTCGGGACTTGGCTCGAGTGCATGAAGAATGCCTGCACGGTCGCAAAGTCAAGCAGGTTACTGAAACTGCCCTGGAAGGAACAGCGTGACATAAGCCAGTGCACATCAAAACGTGTGATGGCAGACTCACCGCTTCGTAGTCCTCTATGTCCTGTGGCCACGGCAGCGTGATGGACGTCATGATGTCCCGGCCATCCTGGATCGTTGATGGGCGCTGGAGCACGACGGACCAACAGCGGTCCACGATGAATACCTGCCAGAAGGCGAGAATTCGCTCGCCGCGCTCGATGGCGTCCACAGCTGGCGGCAGCTTGAAGCTAGAGTCGAGGCAGGACGCCCCGTGTCGGGCTCCTCTGACACTTGTCTGTGAAGGCCCCACTGCATCGCGAGAGACGCGGCGACGCTCGCGTGGTAGCTCCCTTCGAGCAGCCGGCCGTTGGTGAGGAGGTAGAGAGAGATGAGGCAGCAGCCTTGGATGATGTCGACCGCCTTGCTCGGATTCTGGAGAGCGTCATTGAGGAAGTCGAGGGCACGTGTGAGGTACAAGGGTTCGTGTTGGCCGAGGGACTGTGGGCGTGAGAGGTAGCATGCCCAGAGGTAGATGGCATTCATTAGGACAGGATGGCGCTGTTCCTCTACGGGAAGGAGGAGAGAGTTTCTGAGGCGCTGGACGTTAAGTTCCAAGCCGACTTGATGTCGGTGGGGGAGAAAGATGTCGAGGCTTTGGAGATGGATTCATACGACGCACGACTCGTCCGGAACAAATTATGACTCACAAAGATTGAGCGAGCTCGACGGGCACCGAGTCCGTCATGCCGCCTCGACCAAAGGGGATCGGTGAAGTGGACTGAGCACAACATGTCAGTAAACACCATCAAAGCGTAGAGTGAAAGACGCACCGAGAGCTGTTCCCAAGAAATTGATGGTGTGGCGATGGGAGGTGTGGGTGATGTCTCTGCGAGAGTTGAGGAGCCAGGCACGGACGAGTCGAAGACGGACGTACCGAATGGATATGGTGACTGTGCTGTCGAGAACGGAAGGCTGGAAGGGGAGCCGGCGCTGGACGACGACGACTCTTCGGAGAAGACCAAAGCGTGGGGGTCGAACAAAGTGATGGAGGAATCGTTGCGCTCGGGATCCTCGAGCTCTCGGATGCGGGCCTCCAACTTTGCGATGTTCTCGCGAAGGACCTGTGTTCTGGTCTTGCCCTTGCCGTCGTCGTACTCGCAGAGATCACCTTTCTTGGCACGCTGGCACTGTTGACATGCTGGCTTTGAGCCGTCGCACCGCTGTTCGAATAAAACAAGAAAACAAAGTAGTGAGCGGGAGAGAGGGGAGCGAGGGAAGAAAAGAGCGTGACCATCTTGCGTTTTCTAAATAGAACCCCGGGGTAAATGAAACGACTGCGGACAAGAGAATGACCACACACCTGCATCGGAGACACGCCTTTCCTCTCTGCAGTGTCGGGCCAGTGGTGCGACTCGGCCCCGGAGTGCTTTTTTCGGCCATTACGAAAATTGGAAGATAAAAATAAGACGAACAGGGAAAGAGGGAGGAAAGGGAGAGAGGGGCTATAGAAAGGAATGAAGACAGAACGCCCCTCCGTTGAAAAGGAGGAAGAGAGAGAAAGCCGGATGGCAGAACCGGGGCGAGGGGGTGAAGAGCTCGACGCGCGCGCCAGCCATAAAATACCAGTCGAGCGTTCACCCAGACGGACCGTCACGGATGTGTCAGCAACCTCCTCCTCCGCGCCTGTCCCGGTCAGCCCAACGATGTGTTCGAACTCTCCTCCCGACGCCCTCTCACGTTGGCCAACTCTCGCCGCGGTCGAGTCTTGGCACCCCAGTCTTCAACCCCGCGAACACCCCCGGCCCGCCGCCTTCAGAACCGTTCTTCCCCACTCATTTTTGGCGCCTGATTCCTAACCGCCATCTGCCGCATCGGCACCCCCGACCACTCGGCCTATCTCACGGCCAACCGGACGGCGAAACGCCTCCTCGACCTCCGTGCGACGCGCTCAGAAACTCTCTTTGACGCGTTAACTAATAACTTCCAGTCGCTGACAATTGCTTCACAGTGTTTGTAAACCTTTCAATATTCATTCGTCAGGAACGCCCGGGAGACAGTCAGGTCATCCGGACATCAGCCGACGGGTCTCGCGAGTCTGAGACCATCAATGCGGATCGTGGTCAGATTGGATCCTCGTAAATGTAACAGTCCGTTTATTGATCACTGACCCACTATCTAGTGAGTCATTTCAGCAATTAATCGATACAACAGACACGCCATCCCCTCAAGGTTCTCATACCTTTTTCAGACCTGTCGTCTTTGTCTGTCGATGACTCGTCCACCGTGCCTTTGCCGCGGGCACTCTATACTCGGACCCCTCGTGCCTATCCCACAATCAGGATGTACGTGAAAAGAAGTACTTCTCCATACTAATAACGCGCAAAATTGCATTGTTGTTCCCAATTTACAGTTGCGGCAGTTTATGCCCGCAGGTGTCCTCGTGGTCCTCAGTCTCTCCCCATACACCGGTGAGCTCGTTGACGACGACGATAAAACCCGTCTGGCTTCTCTGCACGGGCCCGGTCGCTCAATATACGATATACCATCAAAGTTCAGCGCTTCGGAGGTCCAAAGTCGTCACATGGCTGAAGCGGCATCGTGCCGGGGGGGCCAACTAGCAACACCCCTGCAGATCTCCTTCAACGCGGTGAAATTGCAGTCATATACTTATTTGTGATGGACAGGATAGGCAGCGGATGCGTACCAAGATGGAGTCATTGACCGCCGCCGTCGACGACGACGGACAGAGTCAATTGGTATCAAGGTGAGCAAGGTCAAGCACTCTAAGTGCGATGGTGCGTGTATTGAAGCTGTGTACTATGGAACGGAGATCCGCGAAAGATACCGACAGAATGCGACGCCAGACGCCCTCGATGTTCGTAAGTTTATATCACCCCTCAATATTTCTGAGACCAGACTGAAGCTGTCGATCGGTTTACCTAGACTAGACTAGAGCAAGCACTTCATTTGCCTCTCGGCACAATTCTGGCACAAGATCTCTCGGCCCATCGGCACTCACGAACAGGACGAACGAGCAGTTCGTTTGATGACGCAATATGCGATCCGCTGGTTTGTCGCACGGCTCCTCTCCAATTCAACCCCTCACGCGCACGAGACGATCTTTCCAATTCCTCTCGAAGTCGAAAACACACTTCTGCCTACCGTAAACCGGTATGGAAGTGCACCCACACGCTCTTCCTTTACGAATCACTTACGCTCTCTCCAGACGCTCTAACACGCCTACCCTCGACGCCGGTAAGCCCCCCTCTACTCGCCTCACCACAAATATGGGCGTCCGCTACGGAATCGCATCCGGCTATGGTTGGACCCCATCGCGAACGATGGGCATACTCACCGCGTAGAGCTCTGCTTCCCGAAGACCGTCGCTCTGTTAGCGGCCGGACCTTTGGTGCTCCGGAGCTGCATTCTCGTCTTCTGTTTCCTGGCCAAGTGGTATTCTGGTGGCATCGCGGTGCAGGCAGGCGCATCAGCGAGAACGGTGCGGTGGGGTTTTAGATCACCCTCGCGCGACGCCGCTGCGTGACGATCGCTGTCATCGTCCTCCGGACGCTGCGTTGCCTAGTGGTAGGTAAGTGAATACTAGGCTCATCTTTTTTTTTTCTGCCTTGATTTCGTCACGAATGTGTCCATCGTCTTACCATTGTAAGCGAGCATACACATTAAAAATCACGGCTGAAGCCATGAAAACCTTCCCAAACTTTGTTCCAAGTCATCCGCATTCTTGCGCCCAAGAGCACTCGCTGAACATCGCAATGACAGCTCCAGCAAATCCCAACAGACTGCCGATATATGAGGGATGGCGGACCCAAGCATACGGGCCACTAGTGACAAGCCTGTGTTCGGGCTGAATGGAGAGCTCACACGCAGAAAGGCGACCGAGCGTTCAATAGCACATGGTGCGAATGAATGCCGCGAGGAGTAGCAGTATACTGTTTTCTCAAGCGAGGCATTGGGAGATCCAAAGATGTGCGCATAATCGGCTTAATCACAGCATCTCGTCATCTGCGAAATGCAAATTGGGTCCGTGCGGTGATGGCAATGAGTATGTTCTCTGCTGTGTATTGCCGCGCTGTCTCTAATATATCTCATCAACTACCAGTGCCCCATCGCAAAAAGTAATATTCTAACGCTGTTCGACCGTCAGATCTTCATTCCTCCTCTCTATAGCGTGCTCCCACATCGGTACATACCACCCAGGCTCCCTGACACGGCGCAGGCCGCCCCCGATGCGCCCACTGTCACCGACGAATGGTCCTATGCATCCAAACTGACGCCCCTTCGCACTATCTCTTGTCATCCGAGACAGTCTCCCAACCTCAGTTCACTAAGAACATCACTGTCTGGCACTAAGCTCCGGAGTTGAGTTGCAGAATTCTCCCCTCCTCGGACGGTGCACCGTTCATGACGCTTGATTACTAGCTCGGCCTTTGACTAGCTGGGATCTTCCTTTTTGATACTTGATGATGATTTCAAAGCGAAGACCATATATCAAAAGCTCTTCGAACAAATTTGACCCTACGCCGCGGCAATCTATCGCCGCACCGCCTCGCTACACATCCTCGAAGTACTTTCGACCTTTGCCTGGCTCCACTACACAGCTTCACTGTCTAGTTGTGACGTCTGTCTTTTTGATCACGATGATACTCGCAGAACGTAGATCGGTCATACCAAGTTGCAACTTCGATGCGCTGCCGAAGCGGCTAACCATCGCCGCGTCCGCGTTGTAGGGTGCAGACTTGATCTGTCGCAACAGTTTCACTATATGTACTCCAATATTGACGATGGGATGGGTCCCTTTTTGTCAAATATTCGCCCCATTCTGCCACGCCCTCGTCGACTTGACCTCAAAACTCTGGGCACGATACGGCATCCTCAATCTCATCAAGAAGCCTTTGTGGCGTGGCAATCCGGACTGTCGTTTGTCAACGCCGGGTCTTGCTTTGTTTGTTGCTGTACAACGATGCTTTCATCCCACCTCAGACGGCATCGAGCTCGAGCCCTCCACGCATCGCGCGCTGCACTGCCTGCTGGCACGCTGGTGTCGACGTCATCAAAGGAACATGAGTACAACAGACGCTGTTGACCATCCGGGGGCACAAAGTGTCCGTGATATTAGGGTTTGCCTCCTTCTTGCACACGGTCCATTGTACTCTACGCTGGCTCGAGCTCAGCGCCTGCGGTTGTGCACGTAGGTCCTTTATATCTCCTGGGGATACGGAACTGATGTGGCGTATATTTAGGTCCATGATGGCATCATCAATCACGTCTCAGGGTTGTGCAGCACGGTGCAGATAGCCCGGCGGAGGTAAGCAATGTGCGTGTATATACATACATTAGATGTGCGCGCTGCATCCCATTGAATACCTTGCTCAGCCTCAAGGGTCCTACCACCATTCCGAGCACGCGTGCTGTTGAGCGTGCTTTTCCGTCCACGTACTTAACTTCCCAGTGATGACATGATCGTGGGGATCAGGTTGTCAATTTCCGTCGTCTATGGTAGCGTACATATCAACAGTCAGCCGGCATCGGAACAATCGCAGACTCGATTGTCCAGCCAGTTGGGCCCGATCCCGAGGGCCCGAGATCGGGGTTGTGAGTGCGTTCAATACCAATACCCACCACTAACCTGCTCAGGAGCTTTTGTGCACGCAGCCACGGCGTGATCGCGGACTCAGACGCGGCTAGGTAGCTCGTTTGCGTCCTACGCGCTCGCGTAATGCCTCTAGTTGAAGCACGGAGAAGGGGTGGGTGTGCGTACTTCGGGAGACACAAACTCCGGATCTATTTTGCTCGCAGAACCTCGCATTTTGCCGCATTGCATGCTGAACGTACAGCTTGTCTCCGCCTCCGGAGGAGTCAAGAAGCCATCCCTACTATCGTATCATCGTGGACATCAGGCATTGGTCGACACTGGTAAGCTTCAATTTTATAATTGTAGCAGAAGCGGATCGACCTCTTCATCCAGAGTCCAAGTGCAAGTAGATTTCCGCCGCATCGGAACAAGGAAGCTGTACAACTGCAAGCGTCGCCGACTCTCCATCTCGGTCTTCCTGCGTCCCCATTCGCGGGGAATGAAGCGCGCCCGCGGCCCCCGCTCCGAGGGCGTCACGCCAACGGAAGAAAATCTGCATGGAGAGCTTACGATCACGATCACGATCAGGCTCAGCGAAGCAAGTCCGTTGATGGACTTGCTCGAGGCTTCTGTGCTGCTGCGGAATGCATCTGCCCGATGAGTGACTGGCCAGGGCCCGACGCTCGATCAAGGCCAGGGTTACGAGATTTTTCGCTGTTCTGTAGAAAGTTGGGCGTGGGCGTGGGCGTGTATCATGTCAATGCTCCATTTCTCTGAGATAGATTGGTCCTCCTGCGGGCCGCCGCATGTTCACCATTGTAAGTCAGGAGGCCCTGTGCATCGGGGAGGACTGGTAAAAAAAAATTGTGGCAGAAGTAATGATAACGAGCACTTTCTCTGTCTGCCTATGAACGTGGATGTTGCCAAGTCTTTGAGCCCTTGAAGATCCGTTTCGTCGAGTGAATCTCAGCATCTCTATCTGCAGATGCCGATTCCAGAGATATACAAGCATGCGGCAGCTACATGGATAATGCAAATTCAAAACCGCAGCAGCCGATGTAATCCTGCGTCTCGATCTCGATCCACTGCGGATTCTCAAGTTGAACTGCTCAACGGTAATGCCGGTGTGCGTACTTACTATTATACGGGTGTCTCTCGCGCTGCGCCAATCTGAGCGCACCATACTTACTTAAGTATCAGCCGCGGCATCTGCGAAACCGTATCTTGGTTCTTGTACTCGTTCTCTAAGACAGAATGTTGACACGCAGGTGTTCTAAGCTGATTCTGACGTCAAGCAGCAGGGCGGGACCCGGAGGTGAAGCTCTGAGGCTTGAGGTAGAGCAGCGACATGTTTCCGGTGTACAGCGAGGGTGCATGATAACAAGGAGGGGCGTGTGCTGCGTTATATACATAAAAACAATGGCCGCGCGAGCAAAAAAAAAAAAACAAATAAAGTGATGCTCAGTCAGATCAAGATGGTCTATCTGTACCTACGTGTTTGGATCCGTCAGCGAATGATAGGAAAATACAACGAATGGCTAAGAAGAAAGTAGGGGTCCTTCCGTCGACCTCAGCCGCTTCCACGCAGCGTCCGTGAGCAAACAATAACCAATGCGATATAAACAAACCGTACGCGGCAACATGGAGACGTGCGTGGAGATGACATTCTTGCCTCCTTCGGGTGGATCTCTTAAGAAGAGCCAAGGATGAAGCCTGTGATAAGGCTGCCGAGGATGGCCAACACTGCTGTGTGCGAGCCTGAGTGTACGATCGACGTCGCATCTATGAAGCATCGTGCAAATTGAGCAATAAAGCGAATCAATGAAGAGACCAAGACATACAACTGACGGCTGAGGGCAGGGGATTCCTCGTGCCCGAGACGGTCGCTGAACCTGTAGCAGATCCAGGTGTGCCTGTAATGGAGGTAGTTATTATCACAGTCGGCGTCAACGGCCGAGATGTAGCCGTTGCGGGGGATGAGAAGGGTGGGGATCGTGGAGAGAAAGAGGCTAATGCAGAGGACGAAGGAGGTACAGAAGATGAGGTTGGTTCTGCCCCAGAAGAGAAGACGTCAGGTAAAGAGAACATATGGTGATCTCAGGCGACGCAGGAACATGGTATGTAGAACGCAGGAACATGACAATGATGACAAAGGATGGGATCAAAAAAGATGCACGGGCACCAGACGTACCTGACGAGCCTCCAGCAGCGTTCGAAAGCTCAGCAAACCCGACCGAAGGCGGGTTAGCACGGAAAACAGAATACACGTTTTTTCTGAACAAAAAAAAAAAGAGATCAACGGCACGGAAAAGGAAATGAGGACGATGTACACCCACAAGGAACGTGTCGCCGACGATCCAGCTCGGAGTGCTGCTACTGGTGCCGATGTTTGTCCCTTGCGAGACATCGAAGATGGCACCTGCGCAGAGACCGTTTCCAACAAGGCCGAGGTTGATGTCATTGATACTGATTGGCCACGATTTGCCTCCAAAAGACATAGAAATCGCAACGTTCGTGGTACAAGCTGAGCCCATGATCATGCAAGGAATAGAAGTCAGAGACACGCGGGGAGATATCGACGGGTCAACAAATCGAAAATTGGGAAAGAAGAATACGAACGGAAGGCAAAGAACCCAGCCATGCTACCAGTGAGAGCCTGAGATCCCGGGACGGCTGCCCAAATATTAGCGACGGCATCACTAGGTCCACCGATGAGAGTTGTTCCCGTGTCGATGGCAGCGAGAGCAGAGCCTGCGCCGATTGATACAGAATTGGAGTTGACCGTCACGGCTATCACCAATGTCTGATCAGTATCAAACTTTAAGGACTGATGCACTATCCTCCCACGCTCTACGACGGAAGATATGACATACAGGAAACCGTTTGCAGCCAGAAGGTCGTTTGGGATCCACTGGGGAAGTTCTGGAAGTCGATGTCGCCTGTAAACAGCGTGGAGTTGGTGCCACCAAGGGTGAGAACTCCTCCAGGCTCCTCATTCGCCGCGTTCTGATTGTTGAGGAATCGAGTAATCCAAAAGGACATCTCGGGATTCTGAAACTGATTATTATTCAACAAGGTCTGCCAAAAAGGTGTCGAGCCGGTGCCAGAGATCTTGTCGAATGCAAGGCCCATAATGCCAGCAAGAGAGCCGTCGATGAGTCCACTCGTTATTTGGTTGACAATCACTGCATTTCAAACACTCAGAATGCAGGTTGCCACAATTGTAAGTCTGTGTGATCTACGCACGGAAAGGTTGGTTATTAACAGTAAATGGGCCCATGGAAACGGTGTCCTGCGCAAGATTTCCGGAAACTGCACCCGAGCCGTAGTGTAGCTGTATGGACTGCCCGGAGCTGGATGATTGCAGAGAAGATGACTTCGTGGGGTCAAACTCTGGAGTACCCGAAGGACATGACTGGCACGTATTGGCAGCCACCCAAAGATCAGAAGAGCCCGTGTCGAGCACTAGATCGAAACTCTGCGCCCTGGAGCAGAAATGAGTCTTACAAAAAAACTCTGCACGGTCAAAAAAAAAAAAAAAAACTCACGGGGTGCCTATATTAACGACGCCGAAGTAGCTGGTGTCTGAACCCTGTTGTCGATGTCTCAGAGTTGCCCTGCCACAGGATGGGTAAAGCTCTGACCTGGTTCGTGATCGAGATAGAAGCTGAGCTCTGCCTGCGCTGAAGAGTGGTAGAATTCATGTAGCCATATTTAGCGCGAACAGAGTCTGCCGCATTCGCCAAACGTGCTATATTATCCTCGGCGGATCTTTTGGCAAGATTGTGTGAACGTCGAGTGAGTGGAATGTGGATTGCACCGCTTGTCGAGGGCGCAGCCGACGATAAAGCGACATAAAGAGAGAGTGTGAGGAGTATTTGGGGCAGCATTGTGGTCGTGGAAGAAAGAAGAGAAGGGGTGCGACGAAGGATACGCCCAAGGATGGCACAAGTCGTCAGGCAGTGCCCTTAGCGCGCGCTCTTTTAACTTACTCCGATCAGTGAACAAGAATAGCCAAGAGAACCCTAACCATATCACCTCTACCGAGATCACCCCGCTCTGTTGTAAGTATTATCCTGGCGACGCCGGCGTCGTTCGGCTCGAAGCTTGAATTTAGCTGGGCTTTATTTGAGAGCGCTTGAAGAGGCTTCAAACTGAAAAGTGCAGCGAGAAGGCAATTAGATCGGCGAAATCAAGGTGTTGACCTCCAAGCTCTTCCAAGTCTTAAAAATAAACTCGACCTCCATCTGCTGCCGCCGCCCGGCCCGCACGAGGTGCATCTGTCAACTGGGAAATTTGTTTCGATCTTGGCTTGCCTGTCGGAACTTGGCATCCTGTGATATGTATCACTCTTGTCTAGCGATGGGAAACAATAAAAATCTGAGGAATCGACAAGTCGCACAACTGACCACAGAAACAAAGACAAAGACAACAGAATGTAACAATCTCGATACTTTGGTCATGATCAGTCTCCCCAGTCCAAACCCAAGACTCCTTCTTTTCCACCTCGAACAGCAGCTTCCACAGCCTCTGCCAATACCCTGAGCGTCTTCCTGTCATCTTCAGCATAAACCGTGCCATCTGATGCTGTCGTCGGTATCCCTGGCAAATCTCCGACACGCGCATCCGAAACGGATACTCCAAGTGCCCTTTGGAGCGCTTCCTCTCGTTGCGCTCCTCGCATTGTGTCTATCGACCGCAAGAGCTCTTTTAGCCTTGGAGACGTAGCAAGGGTCTTCCGAACATCAGGTGAAGTTGCTGCACAGGGGAGATTGCAAATCATAATGAGGCGTGCTACATAAGAGGGCAAGATAGTTTGCCCACCTATTGCTTCGTATTGGTGGAGTTGAAGCGGCTTTGGATCATCTCGTTTTAGAGGGTCTGGGTATGCAGACTCCTCCGGAATGTATGGCCAATTCAGAGACGTCAGTGGACGGAGCGGTAGATCCTCTTCCGATGATTTTTCGTTCAGAGCTACGGCAAGATCTGCCAATAGGGAGTTCAGGATTAGCTGTTTTCTTCGAATAGCAATGAAGGCTACTTGCTATTCTCGTCATTGAACTTTGGCTGCGCGGCCAGCGATGCTGTACTATTTAATGCAACCGAGGAAGAAGATGCTACTCCATTTTCGCCATTGCAGGAAGACTCTGCGCGAATGCAGAGTCGGCACTCCCAATACTTATCCTGAACCGCCAGTTTTATCACACACCTTTATGCTTCTTGTAGCATGGCACGGAACAACTGCACGTAATAAGTAAGAGTGGCTTTGTGAAGAAAAATGAGCATACGGACTACAAAATCGAGCACTTCGAGCAACTGTATTTTGAGTCGTTGCTTTTACAAATCTGGCAAGGTGCACGAGGACGAGGAGGCATACTAAGATTAGCAGGTGAAATCAATCGAAGGCTGTGAGACAGTGTATGCAACTTTTGCTCGATCTGTGTGACAAATATGTCACTAGCAATTGTACTGACTGGCAGCATTCCACCTCGAAATCTGAAGGGCCTAAATAGCACTACATTCGACAACAATACAGGAAGAGTCCAAAAAAGCAGATAGATAGAGCTAAAGACAGTAATGATACAGACTAAAACGAAAGGCGCAGAGAGCATCATGAGTCAGGTCAAGATGCGAGGGAGGTCAGGTCATCTCTTCGTCTGAGTCGGAGATGATCTCCTTGCTCTTACTGTGATAGCGAAGCGTTGACACGTTAGTGAAGATGGTTGAAAATTTGAATGAAAGACTGACAATTGCTTTTTGCGAGGTGCAGAAACAGCGTGCTCTTCCTCATCATCGTCTCGGATGACCCGTTTCTTCGTCCGCTAGAAACATGACACGTTAGAGCAGACCCCATGCAAATCTAGAGATACCCACCTTCTTCGCTGGCTTATCAGCCTCATCCCCCGTGAAGAGTGCATCATCATCCGCATCCGATTCTTCCACCGCTCCCGAAGCCTTCTTCCCCTTCCTCACTCGCTTCCTCTTGGGCTCCCCGTTCGCCGCACCTTCGTCCCCACTCGCCGCCTCCGACTTGACCTTTTTGCTCGCCTTCTTTGCCGCTTTACGTTCACGTTCGTCATCGCTCTCCGCTTTAACCTCCCGAGTCCACTCCTGCGCCTGGGAGATCGCAATACGTCGCTGCTGGGCAAGCTCTTCAGCTGCCTTGCGCGCCAGTTCTTCCCTTTGCCGCTACGTAATAAATCAATGTCAGCTAAACCAAGAACTCGGGAAGGTAGGATGATGTCACCAACCGCTTCTTCCTCAGCCTTTTCTTTCTCCTCCTGCCTCATCTGCCTAGCTGCCTCCAACCTCGCATGCCGCTCAGTCTCATACTGCCGTTGGACCGCCAGATGCTCATCTGCTCTCCGCAACATACTGTCTCCATACTTCCGGCGCTGGTCTGCAATCTCACGATTGTATGGCAACACGGGTGACGAATCGGCTGCAAGCGAAGCGAATAATTTCTGCGCGTGACCTGCATGCTCAATGGCACGCTGCATGTCTTTGAGTGTCCGTTTGGCACTGGGTAGTGCGAACAACATTTCCGCAGCCTTCTGTTCAATCATTGCAATATTATACAAGACGACTTTGTCATGCGGTTGGATGTGCAAGGCCTGCGTTAAGTGAATGAGATCAGGCGACAGAAGGTGACAAGACGCTCAAGTCGACAGCACCTTCTGAGCATATGACAGCGCACTGCTCATAGCAGCAAATGACTGGTCCTTGTTTGCCTTTGCATACCACGATCGACACAAATACAGGAGGACCGACGAATCGTGATTATCGTAGTATCGCCTTGAAGCAGTCTCGTACTATCAAGCATGCGCCGCAAACGACAGTGATCAGCAACATACGCGTGTAACAAAAGAGGAATTTGCACTCACACATTCAATGGCGCGATCGTACTCATCCCGGCTGTAATAGCAATGCCCCATATTGACATAAACGCTTCCATCAATTGTTGACTCTCGCACTTTTGCAAAGACGTCGACTGCCTCCTGCGCGTTCACCAATCGCCTTTGTGGGTCATCTGGGACAGGACCAGGTAAAGTTCCACCAAGTGTGCCAAGGGCATCCTCGGCTGTGACTATAGCAAGGCCTTGCGCAGCTACCGCGCAAAACGGATCTAGGATCAAGGCCCGTTCATAGAACTCAGCACTGCGTTGGAAATTGCGCTTGCGATCTTCGACGGCTTTCGTGTCCCGACTCTCGCGAGCCTGATAGTAATGGAACCACCCGGCGGCGCATAGCGAGTAGATGTCGTTCTTGTCATGATCCTTGAGGGTCGTAAAAACGAATTCTTTCACGAGTTTCGGCATGTTCGCCTGTATGAGAAAGTAAGTGTAAAAGGCGCGGATATTAAGATTATTGGTTTGGGATGAGAGCGCCTGCTTCAATAATTCATGAGCTTCGGTGAACCGATTAAGCTCGGATAGCATTTGAGCTTGGCGGATTTTCGCTAGAAGCCATGTCCGGTGAGCATGAGGTCCGTGAAGCGTCTTATATAAGACAAACTCACCGTCGACATACTCAGGATGGCGAGCTAGCAGCTTTTCGTAAGCTTCCGTCGCCATAGTACTCTCGCCAATATCCTCGTAGATACGCGCAAGATTGTACAAAATGGACGTTGACATCGCCTCTGCAGAGTCCGAACTGAGACTGCTAGCACCCGTCGAGTGCTTTCTCATACATCGTCCTCGCCTTGTCGTAGTGACTTTCCAAATGCGCCAGAACACCCAGATTATTCAATAGTCTTGGATCAGGGCCCTGACCGTCAGCTTCGCTGATCCGCAACGCTTCCTGGAACGATTTAGTCGGACGATCAATCGATTCGTTCTGCCATAGCCGCGCGACCTCGATGTGCATCTCCATATCGTCCACAATCGTTCGTGATACAGGAATAAGGCCTTTGGCATGTCCGTTCAGGCGTGAAGCGGCCTCTTCCTGTTGTTCAATCGCCTTGTATATGCGGTCAAAGAGATCTCGGGCGCGTGACTTCTCCTGAGCGACATCGGAACTGGACACTCCTGGCCTTGGATATGCACGGAGAGAAGCAAGCATGACGGTAGCCTCAAGTGAACGTTGGGGATTAGGAGCTTGCAGAAGGGTGTCAAGAGTGTGAATGGCAGCCGCGAACTCATCTGATATAATGATCGATTAGGATACATAGGTCATAGTCAGCTCAAACGAACCATTTCGCATCTGCATTTGAGCAAGGCCAATAGCAGCTAGCACATGCTTTGGTTGACCATTCGCTGCGGCAGTGTAATGTTTGGTCGCGTCAACGATTGATCCCTCTGCATGACAGACGCGACCAGCATGAATATAGCCATCAGTGAGGATCGTCAAGGTATCGGCGAATTGAATTGTCCGCTCAGCGAGTTTGAGGGCCTGCTCTTTGGTAGTTGGCGAACGATCATTCTCTGAGTAGAGAGTAGCTGTAAACTCACCCGCTTGTGTTGGCCCTTCCGAAGAAAAATATCACAGAGAGCATTTGCAGCCGCAGCATTCCTCTGATTCGAATTAAACGCCCTCTCGATCAGTTTAGAACCAGTTCTAATCTCATATGTCCGTTCTTCATCAGTTAAGTTGGGATCCCTACTGGAATTAAGCGCTTCAAGTCCCAGTAGTAACTGGCCAGACCATTCGGACGGATTCTGTCATGCATGTGATGAATAACATTCAACAACGGGCAAATTTATAGGTACTCACGACTTCCACACTCCGCTGCCATGCAGCCTTTGCTCTCTCTTTGTGATTCATAGCCCAAAGACACAACCCAATCCCAATGCGTGGATCCGGTAGGCAGTAAGGGTTGAGTTGAAGTATTTGCTGGAAAATCTTGAGCGCTGACGCAAATTGGCGTCGAGCGTAAAGAATCCTAGCCTGATATGGTTCAGATGCCTTCAGTCACTTGTTGCAGATGCGACGAACCTTGCCCATAAGTGCGACCAAATTTGTAGGATACTCAAGTAGAACGGCTTCAAAGGTTCTCAAAGATTCATCCATGGAACGGCTAGCTAGCTGATGAATAGCTGCGTGAAGCTTAGGTGGGGCTGTCTCAAAATGGCGCGTCATTACCCACCGCGTGTAAGCATTAGCAATGTGGATGGCCGACCAGACTCCTCTGCTATTGCTTTTTCGCAGCTATTAAGGTGCAGAGTCGCCTCCATCATGTACTCGTCCCGGGACTTCTCATGCGTCATGGCATCTTGACCTGAGCGTGTGTTCGAATAGGTCAATACCTGACAAGGGTGATCGAAGATAGTACGAATACTCACGAGCGTTGGAGAGTTTCATTTTGGGAGCTCTTCGTGCGCGCGCTAATTGTACATTTGCGAGTAAAGAGTACACTGGTGGTAGAGATGCTATTGAGCCGCTGGACTGGAAACCTGATCAAATGTCTCAATGAATTAGGGTCGTCAGGCAGTGAAATGATAACGGACTTTCCACAGCAGCCAAAGCAATCTTTTCTGCAGCGTCTAGATATCCTCTCCGCAGGTACTCTCCAGCCAACCGCGTCCAGTAGCCAACTTTCGGCTGGCCATCCCTCAGCACTTCTATGACATCGTCTGCACTTGAATCAAGAGCATCGAGTTCAATATTGATGACTTCTTGTCCTCCTAACTCAATATCTATAGAGCGTCCAGGTGCAGAATTCCAAGGGAGGAGGGAAGACATAGTAGGGATGCGGGAGTCTGTCACGGTTGCGTTACGGGGCAAGGGCGGCGCGCCTCACGCGTCGAAGTCACGGCTAAATCGATTGATATGTCCCACAACTCGGTTGACGAATTAGCCTATGGTGCTCGCCACTTAGTCACCACTACTTTTGTACAACTGATATAACTCACCAAAATTTCACCCAATTTCTTATTCCTCTACCAAAAACGTTCCTTTTGATGAATAGGAACTTTCTGTCAGACCGATTCCTCTGAAGCTCAAAATTGAAGGAGATATGAAATTCCAGCCGGAGCAATTTGGCCATATGATGTCATCATTTCCTAATATAGCAAATCATGTGATCTCCAATCCACTGGCCGAACTGCCGAAGCGAGGGTCTCTTCAAATTGTGTTCACAAGAGGCATTATGTAAAATAAGACACCCTAAAGAGCTTCTGAATTCAATCTGGGCCTTAAATTTTTAGAAGTTCTGTTATTTTGTCTGAAATTTGGTAGAAATCTAAAAAATCAGCAAGTCCGAAATTAAATATGGCAGGTTGGTCACATGTGCAACCAAATTGAGCCCGAAACCTTTACTTTCAGCTGAGCTGAAGGTATCAAAAATTTCCTTCTAAGGAAAAATTTTTTGCTAGTTCAGCTTGTCTGAAATGATAGGTTTCTTCTTAGGATCAGTAAAATTTCTCCTGATGCATAATGTATAAATTTAGAAAGGCTGAAATTTAAAATTTCAGTAGTATTTTGGGGAAGTCTGAATATTTGTTGAAATTTTGAGGTTAAGATTGCTTTCAGAAAGGAATTGGCCAATTTGATATGGGTTAATGCCTGTTGTGATTGATACTTCGTTACACCTTATCAGTACCCAAACATCCAACTCAGATCGGCAACTGGTGTGGTTCTGGTCCTGGTCTAATCCTGGCGCTGAGGCTCATCAATGATTATCATCACGCTGAAGGCTACGGTGGGGTTCCACCATCTACCAGAGCATCAAAGAAGTCAGAGAGACCATCGAAAAGTTCTGATTGAATGCTACACTCAGCACCAGCGCTTCTGGTGAAACTTCTGGAAAGAAGTCGGCGTTTTGGTATACGCGCAAGGTCTCTCTCGGACGCAGTGGAGCTCTCCAAGGGGCGCCCAGTGGAAGTTTCCGCCAAGAACTCTCTGAATCAAGTTGATGTTCGCTAGCCGCTCAAAGTAAGTATAGCATTGACTGAGGATGTGGTCTGGAAGCTAGTTCTTGTGACCACCAGTAATCGCTTCCTGGCGCCAGTCACAGACCAAGACTCCTGCATCCTGTTATCGTGGTGCATCTGTCCTGTAACGAACACACATGAGCGCCACACCAGCCCGAGGTGTCAGAGGTAGTGCGGCAAGTAAGTACCAATTTAAAAGGTCCGTTCCAAGTAATATTGAGAAAAATCTGCAAGGAATACGGGGAATTTCTCGAAAAAGAAACAGAGTTACATCAAATCGCCCTCCTTTAGATAGCTTTCAAGTCTTTCGCATCTTGTTCTTTCGGTGGCAATCATCCCATCCACCTCCTCACTCAGAGGGTGAACGAAGGTGTTTTAAGGTCATATGATACAGCACAAGAATGAAACTCTGAAGACTCGACGGTACTGTTCAAGGAAGTTTTTTAAATCAAACAAATCTCACTACGGTCGGACAGCGGCTCTGATCGACTGCGGGGCACTCAACAACTTCAGAATCGGGGTGGTTGATCCTCATATCTGGTCAACAACGTTAAAAGGGCAACTTTCAAGAGCGTCGAAAACGGGACTTACAGCTCCTCCAAATACTTTATCTCCTCGGCCGTCAACGTCTTACCGGTGGTGATGTCCTCGTGCAGCCTCTCCACCTGTTGATCGTGTTATCATCAGGCGTCACAAGTAGGTAGAGTAAGCGATGAGACATACCGAGTTGACGCCGACAATGGGACTGGAGATTTTGCTCGCCGACCAGGCCAGCGCTACCTGGCACATCTTCCACGAATGCTTTTGAGCGATCTCTTCGACGCGTTGGATGATTTTGATGTCTGACTCCCTGCGCTTCTTGTCGTAACTACTTCCTTTGTATCTCTTGGTGCGAACCGTCTCTGTGCCGTCAGGACGGGCGAGGTGACCGTCCATGAGGGGTGAGAAGGCGATGATGCCGATGCCCTTGAAGTCGCAGTAAGCGAACAGTTCACGCTCCTGTCCACATGAAAGGTCCGTGAGAAAGATGCTAGGCCGGATAACACGAAGGAAGAGGCACACAAACCTCGGCGCGATACAATAGGGAGTGCTCCATCTGCACGCACGAGAACTGGGTCCACCCGTTCAGCTGAGCGACATTGTTCATCTCGATGAACTGCCAGGCGCGAACGTTGGAAGCCCCCAAGTAGCGGACCTTTCCGGACAGCACGAGGTCGTGGAGGGCGCGCATCGTCTCTTCGAATGGTGTTTCCATGTCGTACATGTGGATCATGAGGACATCGATGTAGTCCATCCCGAGCCTTTTCAAACTCGCTTCCGTCTGGTTGAAGATGGCGGTTCGCGAGAGCCCGCTCTGGTTGACGTAGTCACGAGTACTTGCAAGCTCGAAGCGCATGTGGCTGGTGATCGTCGACATCTGCTCGTGATCGACGGGGAACCGGATTTTAGTGATGATGACCATATTCTCCCTCGGGATGTTGTACTATGACCTGGTGAGCCATCGAGGAACGACGACATGGGAGGGAAGGGACGGACCTGATTGATAAAGTTCCGGACGATGATCTCGGACTCTCCGTTGCTGTGCGATTTTCGTCAAAAAGCCGCCCCACGGCTAACATGCATGAAGAGGAGTACCTGTACATGTTTGCGAGATCTAGAGTGGTGACGCCTGCATCCCAAGCTGCCTTGAGGATAGGGAGAGCCTGGGATTGAAGAGGAGGTGAGAAAGTGCGAGATGGGTATGGGATGAAATGACAGACCTTCTCCTCAGGAAGGACCCAACTCTGAGCGGGGAGGTCAAGTCAATCGAAGGGAGTGGATGCAAGGAATGGGGAGATAGGCGCACATTCCACCTTGGGTCGCCGAAGCTCATGCATCCTAGCTAGAGACCAAGTCAGGGCAACGAATTGTACATGAGAGAGCGACAAAAGAAACGAACGATGGGAACAGAGACGCGGAGACCAGATTTTCCGAGACGGCGGTACTCTGCCATAGTGGACATCGTGGAGGAGGATGAGGAACGTTTGCTGTGTGTGTGCTTGAAGAAAACCCAGCGAGAGGACTTTATGGGCTTGACCATGGGACGATGATCTGGAACACAAGGAGAGGCTATCAAGCATCCCACGCCATCTTCCCTTAAGACTTCCTTTCAGGAAACATGTTTACGGTGCTCGCGTTATTCTCGCAGACGGCCATTGGACGTCGGCGACAATTCCAAGTTCTGCGATCAAAAGGCCCTAGACGTTTGAGCGGCGGTGCGATGGAGCAGAATTGTGATGCTGGGGGGTAACCTCATGTAGGAACCATAGTTCCCTCCGCGATTCAGCATCAAACTATACGAGCGCAGAATAGTAATTCTTTGATGTGCGATGGTATTTCGGGCGATTTCCACAACAAGCAGCAGCACATGTTCATGGAGAAGGTGGTGGGCTTAGGACGGTCACTGCCCCTTTCCTTGAGTTCTTCACCCTAAACGAAATCTGAAAAGAGGGCAGCTTTGTAGTCACCTCGCGCGAATCCCGTGGGAGCCACCTAGGCGCTGCAAGGAAGGTGTCCGTCAAGGAACATCATACACTCGTCATCTGATCTTCCATTGGATATCGTCCCGTCGATGGAAACACGCTCCCTGGCTCTGTCAGAATGCTGCGGAGCTGATAATCTCTATGTCAGCCGAAGGCGCTCATTGAAAGACTGTTCAAATATCGATGCTTACGAGAATGGTTCGTGGCGGAATTGGCCAGTCGAGACGAGGATGGAGTTGACGTACTGCGTAGATCAATCGAAGGGTGCCGTTCTCGAACTTGAAGTCGGCACTACTGTCCGCGGACAAAGATAGGGGGCATGACATGGAATTCATTCTGCTGCACAGACTTCTAGCCTTCGTCGAAGCTGACACACCATTATGACCTTAGCCATACCTTCACGCACGATGACAGTCAGCGAGAAGGGGATAGGCGAAACATGCAATAAAAACTTCACGCACGTTGCAATCTGTTGCAATACCCATGTTGTACGAGCATCGATCGTCCTCCATTGAAGCGGGAATCAACGACATGAGTTGGGTGCAGATGCAGCTTCTAGGTCAAATGCAGAATTTAACGAAGGATTTTTACATTCATTGAACGAGCTGCAGCCTGGATAATCCCGTTTCCCATCTCGATTCTCCACTGCATGGTGAACGTTTGAAATTTGAATTGAATTGTTGAATTCACAAGAGGCATTATTTAAAATAAGACACCCTGAAGAGCTTCTGAATTCAATCTGGGCCTTAAATTTTTAGAAGTTCTGTTGTTTTGTCTGAAATTTAGTAGAAATATAAAAAATCAGCAAGTCCGAAATTAAATATGGCAGGTTGGTCACATGCGCAACCAAATTGAGCCCGAAACCTTTACTTTCAGCTGAGCTGAAGGTACTGAAATTTTCCTTCTAAGGAAAATTTTTTGCTAGTTCAGCTTGTCTGAAATGATAGGTTTCTTCTTAGGATCAGTAAAGTTTCTCCTGATGCATAATATATAAATTTGGAAAGGCTGAAATTTAAAATTTCAGTAGTATTTTGAGGAAGTCTGAATATTTGCCGAAATTTTGAGGTTAAGATTGCTTTCAGAAAGGAATTGGCCAATTTGATATGGGTTAATGCCTGTTGTGTCACGATTACAATAGGATGAGGAAGCCTATTGGGGATAGTAAATGGCTGTGGAGCTGGATGGCATTGGTAGAGATGCACACGACCCGAAGAGACGGCGCCTCGGATGTAGTTCCTTCGGTACTGGTAATCAGATGTGTCGGCAGAATACAGCCTCGTACACGTTTTCGAGCATCACTATACTGCAGACCAGTTAGAGAACAGTACACCTTGACATGGCTGATATCCCGAGGGGATGCATTCGGGCGCACCAAAGGAAGTATTCTTCTTTTCGTGCAGCACGCCAGGACCAGCACATCTCGAATACCGAG